>VSMD01047383.1:0-67714 GCA_008750895.1 Mirza zaza | reverse complement strand
GATGGATGGATACGGGGTGGATGGATGGACGGATGGGGTGGGTAGGTAGATGGGTGGATGGATGGATACGGGGTGGGTGGATGGATGGATGGATGGATGGACGGATGGGGTGGGTAGGTAGGTGGGTGGATGGATGGATGGATGGGGTGGGTAGGTAGATGGGTGGATGGATGGGTACGGGGTGGGTGGATGGATGGACCAACGGACTGAACTGATGGTTGGAAAGATCCTGCACACTGAGCTCATAATGTTTTTCTAGATCATTACCTTCCTTCATGGGCTGGATCCGTGTCTCTCTCATACTCCGGACTACCTGGCCCAGGGCTGAGCCTGTACTAACCCTCAATAACAGTAGGATCAAAGAATTCATTAACTAAGCAACCAAATGAAATAAAAGCCATGCTGTCCTGAGCAAATTCATGAGGTTGGATTTTCCAGTCTGCCCCGTTCCACTCTCGGCACTACCCACACCTCTTTCCACCACCAAGACCCTGGGCTCGGTCCAGTCCCCTCGGCCTGTCACGCTGGAGACCTCAGGAATGAACCTGAACTCCCATAGGGCAGCTGGCTAGTGTCACACGGGACCAAAGGCTTTGCTCACTGACGGTGGAAATTCAGGCTCCAAAGGAAACACAAGCAGAGCACGAATCCTACGCATCCAGGCAGGAAGAAATCCGACCTCTGGCTAAAAGATTATCGTAACAGGGGGAAAATCACACGTCCTTGGCTTGCTGGTGTTTGCACCCCTTGGTCTTCCCTGGGCCACCTTGTCGGTTCCGACCCACGGGGTTTGAAGGGCTTTCAGAGGGAGAAGGAGTTACACACATTCGGTGACAGCAGAAGGGCACAGGCCAGGGAAGCAGATCTGCCTCCCTGGAGCGAAACGCTTGCTCACGCCCAGAGTGAACCAAAGCCGGGGGGCAGCGGGAAAGGCATGAACCTCCCATCAGCTGAAGTTTGTGACTCAAGGACAAAGTCCAGGTGGGGAAACTGGTGGATGGGAGAGGGAACTGGACATCTTGTGTCCAAATGCTAGGAAGGTCACAGTCCTAGGGACCTGCCACCACCCTGCTCTGAGTCTCTGGGCACATTCCTCTCCTCTGGCCCTGTCTGTAAAGTGGAACTCCACACCTGCCTGCCCGACTCATGGGGCCCTTCTGAGGTTCTAGTAACAAGGTGGAGCAGGCCACCAGGCAGAGGGCACAGTGCCTGAAGGGCTACCATGGTGCTCTTACTTCCAGCTCATCCGTGTTGCTGGCTGGGGCCATCTTTCAAAAAAGGAGGTCCCCTGAGCAAGGGGGTGACAGTCAACAAATGTGGTCAACACAGATGTGGTCATGTCTTCTTCCTCTCCCAGGCAGCTTTGGTGGCTCCAGGGACAGACAGGACCCAGGGACTGTCTTGGATACACAGAGTTCACCAGGCCTGGCTGGAAGTTGCAGCTCAAAAGAAGTTGTTTAATGCAAGAGGGGAGGTCTACACAGCCTGGAGGAGCAGTGTGCTGCCCACCAGAAGGGGACAGAGGACAGAGCAGGGAGGTGAGGAAAGAGGAGGGGGAGAGTCGGGGAGGAAGTGAGAGAGGGGTCCCAGGCACTCGGTGAAGATTAAATAGCTTGGCTGGGCAGTCTGGCTTGCTGGCAATAGCTGAGTGTGGCGTTGCCTCAGTGTCCCCCATGGCGTGAGGTCACAGTGTCCCCAGAGCAGCGAGCTGGCACACTCAGCCCTCCCAGTCAAGTTGCCTCAGTGCAGGTAGAAGAGTCCACTGGAAACCACGACGTAGCCCTGAAGTGCAAAGAAAACCATGGAGCGGGTCAGAGGCCACCCAAGGGCCAGGAAGGACCCCAGCCGCCCGCCAGCCTGGCTCCGAGTTCATGCTCTGCCATGCTTGCTGTGTGTCTAGAGGAGACTCCTTTGCCTCTCTAGGCCTCAGTTTCCCTCTCTGTCACTTGGGGGTGGTAAGGCGGCTGTGAGGTGCAATGAGACCCCTCAAGAGGAGCACTGGGCGTGGGACCAGCACTGGATATGTGTCCAGTGGTCGGGACCACTGCTGTTTGGGGACCAGAATTCCAGAACCATCCAGAATCTTCTCCGAGTCCAGATCTCCCCAGCAGAGGACCCTCCATACTCCTACTCTTACCGCTGCTCTTTCATTCATTCATTCAACAAATCTTCACTGAGCCTCTGCTACAAGCCAAGCCCTGTGGCAGGTGCTGGGGACCAAGCAGAGAACAAGCCAGACCCGCTTCCTGCCCAGCACAGCTCGTAGTCTAGGGGCACGTGGTCCGACACCGTAGCCGTTAGGCACACGTGCCTGTGGCCAATAGTGGCTTCTGCTCTGGACAGTGCAAATTTCCAGCCGGTGCTGATCTAGGGACCTTTGATTTGTGTCCCAGTTGGCTGGATTCAGGAGTGCCAAAGGGGGGTCAGCCACTGACCGTGCCCATTTGGGGGAGCCTGGGGGAATCCCCACTAACAGCCCTGCCCCTCTGTCACCGGCTGTTCCTTCTCATGTGGGTGCATCGCCCCAGCGCCCTGGGACCAGAGTGCTTAAGAACAAGGGCCTCCTCCGTGGGAAGACACCGGCGGGTCGCACTGAGGGCTGCGAACAGCACGTGAAGGTGCTGGGCTTGAGAGGCCTTGGTTCAGTTTCTGTTCTATGCCTGTCTTGTCGAGTGAATTTCCCCTCTATCCCACGTAAAACGGGAAAAAAAGTTGTAGGATCTCACCCTGGGCCCACAGTTTCAGATCCAGGGAAAGCAATTCTAGAACGCTCAGGAAGTTCCCTCCCCCCATCCAGGCTGCAGAGGGTTGTCTACAAAGCTAGAAGGAGCCCCTCCGTCATCTTCCTCCAGATCCCACGGGGTGGTGCCCATGGGACAAACCCCCCCAGTGTGGCCCACTGTGACATTTGATGGGGACTGCCAGGCGGGTGAGCCTTGGCACCAGCACCTCTTGATGCCCTGACTTGTCCATCTCATGCAGGTAAGGATTCACGGCGTGGTCTTGGCGGGAGCGGGGTGCACCCCTAGGCCTGGCTGACCCTGACCCCACCAACTTGCACTGGTAAGGCGGAGGGAGCAAGATGACCTCCGTCTCACTGAGCCAGCCTCCCCCCAACGCTGGAGGAGGCCCTTCTGGTCCCACCCAAAGGCTCTCACCTCATAGACAAAGACCTCGGGGGTGACGTAGAGGAGGTTGACCACGTTGGGGAGGGCAATTCCTATGCCCAGGAGAGCTGCGGGTAGAAAGAAGGATCGAGTTGTGCTGGGAGCGGTAACAGATCATCGCCTGGAGCTGGCCCTGAGTGGTGTCCTCGTGTGCATCATGGCGCTGCCTCCCCCAGACACCCAGGAGGTGGATGCTGTTGTTATTATACCCATTTCACAGAAGGGGAAACTGAGGCTCAGAGAGGGAGAGGAACTTAGCAAAGGTCACACAGCTGCCCATGTGTGTCAAGTGCCACCCTCTTAATTTCAGAGCAGGGAGGTGGGAAAGGGGCAGGGACTGAGCTCGGGGCAGGGGTGAGGTCAAGAGGGGCCTGAGGGGCCCGCTGGGGCAGAGGGAAGGGCTCACCATTGAGGTGCTCCAGCAGGGGCTCCTCAAACACGCTGCCCATGAGTGCATGCACTTGATCCTTCTGTGGCCACAGAGCCGGGGGGGTGGGGCCCACAGGCCCACTCCAGCCGAGGGGCCGGGAGAAATGGACAGTTAGGCACACGCATAACACACACACAGACAGACAGCTGGTGGAGGCGGAGGGGGAGGACGGGTCACCTATGTCCTGGGTTCAAGCAGAGCCGAGCTACACCCCAGGGCGGTCAGGCACCAGAGAGCCACGCTTGCCCACGGGGAGGCTGAAGGCCAAGCGCTGACTAGCTGCCACCCACGCATTGTGACCAGGACTGGCCAGCAGACCGCCTGCCACCAGATGACCGACAGACAGACGGACAGACGGACAGCCGGGTGGAGGGGGCAGCACACGGACTGGCACATCAACTGGCAAGTGGATGCTTGGTGGCCCGTGGCACCACAGGACAGCCCACACTCTGGCTTGTCCAACTGACTGGTACGCTCTGGGGCTGAGGGCTGGGTGACGAGTCGTCAACTACAGAGTGACAGGCAGGCTGACTGGTCACTGTCCCCAGACCCCTTGGGGAAGCCTGATTATGGTGACACATACAGACACATACACACACACCCTTTCCCCAGGCTCAAGCCCAACCCACCCAGAGGGGTCTCTGGAGACCCCAGCCCTGCACTCACATCAACGAAGCCCACATTGGAGGAGGCCACCGCGACCCGGATGTCCCTGAGAGAGAAGCAGGCGGGTCCGGATGGGCCTAGTGCACCTCCCGCCCCAGGCTCCCCCGACCTCCACTGAGGCCCCTGTGGCCCATTGCGCAGAACACACTGAGGCTGCTGGGCCCAGGAGGCCTGGCTCACCCCAGCACAGACGTGGTCCCCTGGAGCTTCGCCCTGGACACAGAGAGCTGGAGGCTCAGGTCCACCACCTGGGTGTGTGGGGAGAGCAGGTAAGTGGGCACAGAGCCACGAGGGAGCCTTTGGTGGGCCACGGCTACCCAGCCTCCCTCGCACCTCCCCGCACGCTCAGGCAGCAGGAGCGCATGGAGCACCCGCTGTGCGCCAGGCCGCGCGGTGAGCACGGGGGACAGCACAGCATGCACAGGGCAGCCAGGCCCCCGCCCTGCAAACCCACCACAGGCCCTCGGGGGAGGTGGACAATAGCCAAAGGAACAAGAGAGGATCCTTTCAGAGAGTGGCAGGTGCCACGAAGGCAGAATGGGGGCATGGAGAAGGCTGCTGGGGACCTTCTCACTCAGCGTGGGGCAGGAAGGCTGCCCTAAGGCTCCGACCTTTAAGCCGAGACCTGAAAGATGACGAGGGGCCAGCCATGCCCAGAGCCAGGGCAGGAGAGTCCTAGGGTTCTGAGCGTGCAAAGGCCCTGGGGCAGGAATGTCTTCTATGTTCGAAGAACAGCGAGGAGACCAGTGTGAATCGAACAAAGCGAGTGAGGAGAGGGCACGAGGCAGTGAGGGCTCCTTGTGAGTCGCCCACCTCCGGCCACCCCCGCCTGGCGCAGAGCACTCACCACGTCCAGGGAGAAGAGGGAATGGAAAGCCGAGTTGGAGGCCACGGCTAGGACTTCCACAAAGGGCTGCAGCTGCAGTGTGGCGTTGTTGGGGTGGAGCCTGGCCACAGGCGTGGCACCCAGCCGCACCTTGAGCACCACGGGCATGGGCTCGGGGAACTGGTGGGCCACCTGGGGAGGCAGAGTGGGAGGAGGCCCCGCCGGGGCAGACCTGGGTGGGCTGTGTCACTCCCCACCTGCTGGTCGAACCACTGCTGTGCTGTGCGTGGCTGGGCCACAGGGACGGGTGCACCCCGGGCTGCTGGATTAGAGGTTTGGCCCTGCCCTGGACGGCAGTCCCCGGGCTTAGCCGTGAGGATGGACAAGGGAAAGGCAGGAAGAGGCACCCAGGCAGCGGGCACCGCTTGGGCAAAGGCGCGAGGGGGAGAAAGAAGGCGGCGCCTGGGCAGAGGAGGGGCCTCCTGCCACAGAGGATCGGACTTAGGTCAGATGCGGAACCCCACTTGGGACAGACACGAGCCGGCAGAGATCCCACGGCCCAGGGAACCACCCCCCAATCCCACGTCTCAGCCCCTGGAATGGCAGAAACGTCACCAACCTCAGGGATGAGCAGGCCCAGCGTGGAGGTGTTCAGCGGGTTGTCCTTTGACTTCTGAAATCAGCCCCCCACGCCACGAAGGGTTTTAGGGCAGCCGCTCCCAAGCCAGACACCCCTTGCCCCTCACGGCGGGAATCACAGACCCTGGTCAACTCTCCCCACAGCTTTCCTGTGGCCCCTGACCCCGGCTGCCCCACCCACCCACGACTTGGCCTCCGTGGGGTGTCCCCGGGCTGGGCCCCAGGCACCCCTGCCCCAGGCGCCCTGGCGGCAGGTCCAGCGCTCACCAGCTGCCCTGTGATGTCCAGGTTGAGGGCTCCGGCCTTCTGCAGCAGCAGCAGGGCAGAGTCGAACAGGTGCTGCGAGAGGCCCACGGTGGCCGTGCTGTCCTCGGAGCGCAGGTGCGGCGGCAGCGAGAAGGGCGGCGCATCCCTGGGCAGGACGATGGGCTTGCCCAGCAGGAAGAGAACAGCCTGGGGGCGGGGGAAAGCGGCAGGGTGGCAGCAGGGAGGTGGCTCCACCGCAGATCCTGGGCTCCTAGGCGCCACCCCCGCCACCACCTGTCCAGCCTCACACCTTGGCCTGTGTGCCACGCCCCCCGCCGGGATGCCAGCCCCGCTCCGCTCCCCTCACTCCCTGCTCCTTCAGGAATCTCCCGGGACACCAAGGACCCCAGGGCAACACGCCCCCGGCTCTGGGCTGACGAGGAGGCGCTTACACTGATATCCAAGGAAATGTAGTCGCTGGTGACCGTGGGCGCGTTGATCACGGTGTAGCGAATCTGGGACTCAGGACCCACAGGGTTGAGGCCTTAGTGAGCCAGGATGGAGAAGAAAAGATGGCACATTTGGCACTACCCACCAACGCTGCGTGTGTCCAGAAAATATTACCCGATTACCCAGAGCCAGGCCGAGAAACAGCAGAGGCGGCGAGGCAGGGCTCTGGTGGGCGCCTCTGAGAGGCCAAGTGCACACCGGGATTAGCCACTCACGGCCTGGCCTGCCGCCCGTCAGCCTAGACGGCTCTCTCAGCCAGGGCTCCACCTGCCCATGTGGTAGAAAACTAGTGACCCCACATTGGAAGGAAGGAGGGGGGTCAGAGAAGGCACAGATACCTCCTGGCAAAGGCAAGAAGGAACCACAGAAGAAGAAGAGAGCTCCCGTGTATCTAGGTCCAGACATTGGACGTACACAATCTCATTCAATCCTCAGGACAATCCTGTGGGGCATCTTACACACACACACATGCACATGCACATGCACACACACACACGGACACGTACGCACATGGGCTCTCGCGCACACACACGCACACACACAACATTCACGGCAAGAGCCCAGGACCGCCCAGCCCTCCGGCATGAATTCCTCCCCTAACACACCCGCAGGAGCAGCTCCCGGGCAGCACCCAGCCTACAGCTGGCACCTGGCCCTCCTCCCTGCTCCCTCCTGCCCAGAGCCTTCTTCAGACTGTGCCCAGCCCTGGGCCTGGCACGCAGAGGCTCTGAGGATGCAAGAGAGGACAAGGACGGGCTCTCCTTGGGTCACGTGCCCACCCTCCCTTAGCTGCTTAAAGAACCCTCAAAAATCTGAACTCAAAATTTGAACTCGGAAGGGGGGGAAAGGGCATTTATTGAAACCTTAAAATCTGTACCCCCATAATATGCTGAAATTAAAAAAAAAAATAAACATACTGTCAAAAAAAAAAAATTTGAACTCAATGCCAGGCGCTGTGGCTTACGCCTGCAATCCTAGCACTCTAGGAGGCCAAGGCGGGGGGGATTGCTTGAGCTCAGGAGTTCAAAACCAGCCTGAGCAAGAGCGAGACCCCATCTCTACTATAAATAGAAAGAAATTAATTGGCCAACTAATATATATAGAAAAAATTAGCCGGGCATGGTGGCACATGCCTGTAGTCCCAGCTACTCGGGAGGCTGAGGCAGCAGGATTGCTTGAGCCCAGGAGTTTGAGGTTGCTGTGAGCTAGGCTGACGCTGCGGCACTCACTCTAGTCTGGGCAACAAAGCGGGACTTTGTCTCAAAAAAAAAAAAAAAAAATTGAACTCAAAATCTTCCAACTGTGAGTCTTAACACTGGAGAATCTCAGCGCCATGGAATCTTAGAATCTAGAATCATTCACATTTTCAGAACTGTGGGATTTCAGAAACCAGATTTCCACTATTGGAAGGGACCTTGCAGTTGTCCTAATGGAAACCTCGAAACCTTTGCGCACCATCCCGGAGAGGCAGGGTGCGGGGTGGGCAGGCACGTCATTAGAGGGGGCTCGGCACGCGCTCGGGGCCCGGGCTGTGCCTGGGCTTTGTGGAGGTGTTTTCTGGCTAATTCTTCAACTGGACAGTTATGCATTTATGGTGAGGCCACATTAGGAAGGATAAACAACCACCACCCAACTGGTGATGCCATGAGTATTAGTGCTGGTTTGTGATTCTTGATAGTGATAGAAAGGTTTTTTTGCAAATAATTTAAGAGAAATGAAGTTGATTGAAGGGAAACATTAAATCAGGACAGGAGGCTGCACCGCATCCAGTCTGAGAGATCTTGCTCTGGGGCCCGCCTGGCCGGGTCCCGCTGTGCTGCCCAGGCTGTGCCGCTCAACCTTTCTGGGCCTCCTCCTCCTCCTCCGCAAAATGTGGGTAATGATAGAGCCTCCCTCGCAGGGTGGCTGTGACAATTAAGTGTGACAGTTCTTGTAGAGTGCTGAGCATGGCACCAGGCCTGGGACACAAGCTGGGTTTATTTAATAAAGTGATGGATTTGCGTCTTGGTTTGGGAGGAAAAAAGATGACAGAACCAAAGACTTCATTCTAGAACTTGGAGATTCTGAGATCCCGTGAATAATTAGGCAGTTTGGGGAGCCCACAATTGAGTCATCCTATGACTGACCTCCTAGAGGTCGACCCTGACCCAGAAGGGGAGTCTTTGCAGGGTCTCAGGGGCCCCAGAGGGTCCCAGAGGTCCCGCCCCATGCCCGCTCCCAGGTCTTACCGATTAACGTGCCCAGGTGGACGTTGAGCTCCTGCACCAGGCTGGCGACGCCCAGGCACAGCTGTGGCAAGAGAGAGGAGGCTGGGGTCCGGGGCCCTCTGGTGGGAGGGGTGAGGGTCCCTGTCTAGAGCCGCCCCTGACCCGTGCACCAAGCCCGGACTCCCTCCCTCCTCCGCCACCCGGCGGGCGTCTCCCGGCACCGGCTCTGGGCACCGAGGAAGCAGGAGAAGCTGCCACGGCTGATGGGGCAGCATGGGCCGCGGGCATCCCTAGGTCAGCCCCATGCAGAGAATGCAGGAGCTAAAACAGCAACAACAGCTGCACCCGCTCTGCCAAACGTTGTCCGAAACTCTTCTCCAGTATGCATGCACTTAGGTTAGTCCCCACACCACCCTGAGGAGGAGGGACTTTGCGGAGTCAGGAGCAGAGAGAGGCTGAGTGACCGGCCCACAGCACACAGCTGGGAGGAGAGTGCCAGCCCCCAGTCAGGCCACATCTGGCTCCAGTGCCCACGCCTTGCCCACTGTGACTTTGTCTCCTTTCCACAGACCACAGGGTCCCCACCCCGCCCTATAGTGTGGAACTGGGTGTCCTCAAGAGGATGACGCTCTCTCCCCTCCAGCCCTCGGACCATCGCACCACCCCTGCCTGACTTCACGGGAAATTGCCACGAAGGGTCTTCTATTTTTAAGAAGCCCCCCAGGCCTGAGACCCGCCCTTCCTTCGGGCGGACGACGCCCTCCTTGCTGAGATGTGGATCGTCAAGTCCTTTACCTTGTTACCCAAGACAGCGTTCACATGCTCCTGCACCAGGCCCAGCAGCGCTCGGGACGTGCTGGGGACAGACAGGGGGAGGCTCTGAGTTCCCGGACCACCCACGTTAGGTCCCATCCCAGCAAAGACCTCGTGCAAGTCCCTCCCCGTCTCTGTGCCTTGGTGTCCACAGCCACAAAACAGGCATGGCCACGGGCACGTCTCACGCCATCGTAGCCAATAGATGAAGCCCAGAGTGGGGAGCTCAAAACATGTCACCACAGCCTCAGCATCTGGCGTTTCCGCCCTGCCCTCCCCAGGTGCTCACCTGTTACTGTCATCGGAATCGCTGGGGTGGCCTAAGAGCGGGAAGCAGTGAGAGATGCTGACCACAGGGGTCCCGATGGAGCTCTGGGCCACGCGGGCGTCGGCCTGCAGTTCCACAGGCAGCGCCAGCTCCAGGGGCTCTGGGACACTGCAGGGAGGCGGGTCTTGAGCCCCTGCGGCTCCTCCCGGCACAGCCCGCCACGGCCGGCAAGAGACCCCGCAGTCCCCCAGCACGTGCCTGCCCGCCACTCACAGTGAGACGGCCCCACCCGGGACAGGCCTGGACCCCCCCAAAACTCCACTCAGGGTCACAGACACTGCAGCAGGGGGTGTGACCTCCGGCTCCCTAGGCCCTCTCACCAAGAGACCCTGGGCCAGCTGTTTGCTGCCCTGAGCCTCAGTTTTCTCTTCCGTGAAATGGACGTAAGATTGGTGGTGCCTATTTCACAGGGCCGTGCTGAGTTTTCTATGAAATAATCCTGTAAAACCACCCAGCTCAGAGGCTGGCCCACAGTAAGCACTCATAAAATTGTAGTATCAGGCGGAGGAGATAAAATAATAGATCCCTCTGCATGCCCAGCTCATAGTTTGAGAATTAAACTCAGTAACATGGAACGTGCCTGGTGCATGGCAATGATTCCGACAGCTACCTTGACGGAGCGTCCTCAATGTGCCTTGCGATGAACCCACTCACTGCGACCCTCACAGTCACCCCACGAAGGTTCCTTTCCCACTTTACAGATGAGGAGACTGAGGGTCGGAGAAGAGAAGCGACTCTGCCCTGTGGCACGGCTGCTGAGCAGGGTCTCAGCTCTCAGGAGTTCTCCCAGGGTGCGAGGGAGAGGGCACCGGCAGGGAGTCAGGGAGCCTGGGTGACGATCCTGGAGGAGGTGCCACCCCCCTCCCTCACTCTGCCCCTCAGAGCATCCCGGAAACTTCTCTCACACCCCAACAATGAGATTCACTCACCGAAAGATCTTAAAAGTAAAATTGGCTGCTGCTGACAAGTGAATCCCAAAATCAGCAATGAAGGACAGGTGGAATTGGGACACCTGGACATCCAGAATCTGGATCCTGCAGGACAGCGATCAAGGTGACAGAGAGGCTCCTGTTAAACCATGCTCTGAAGCACACCCACGCTGCTGGTGTTGGGAAGAAGGACTTTCCGACAACTAGAACCATGAGGTGAGGGAGAGGTGGTGAGCTCTGCATCACAGGGAGCATGCAAGCCAAAGGTGGACAACCAGCTGGGAGAGAAAGCGTGCAGGGGCCCCAGCATTGGGCAGGACTTGGGGAAGATGATTGCTGAGGCTGTGACAGTTTCTGACAGCAGTCTGGAAGGTTCGGAAGGTGGGGAAAAAGGCTGTGGGCTCCACAGAAGGCAGAACTCCCCCTCTAGCGTTCCGGCCAACAGAATCGCCCCCGTCAAACCTGCCCACTCTGCTTGCTAGGCACTCTCCAGCTCACTTATGATTTCTTTTTCCTAAATGAAAGCCATTTTTGTCCTGTATAGTAGTGAGGGGAGGAATTCAGACCCAACAAAGTGGCATAAAGTGTAAGGGTCACATCACAGCCCGCCATCAGACATCCTCACTGGTAGCCTTGGGTGGAGTCTCTCCACGACTCTCCCAGGGACGCAGGCCGACCTAGGACCCACACCTGTTCCCTCAACAGCCACCTGGGTGTGTTCCCGCGTCTACACTCGAGGGCCCTTGGCGTTGTCTGCAAACAGCCACGCGGTGTCCACCCGTGGGCCGACCACGGCGCTTGTTGGTGTCCGTGCCGCTCCGGGTTCTCCGCCGCTGCTAGCCACGCCGGGAGCTACAGCCCCGGCCCTGCCCGAGGCTCTCAAGCTGGCCGCCTCCTGGCCAGGTTACTTTTACCCACTCCTTGTGCTGGTGTCCTAGAGTTTTAGGTGTTTCAAAACCAGTTGACATCATTCGGAATTTGATAGATTATGGATATCTGGGAAACCCAAAGATATGGCAATGTTGAGTCTGTGTTCCCACGTGGATGGTGACAATCGGCCGGCCCCTGGAGGTGTCTCGGTTTGAGACGACCCCACCTACCTCTGCCTTTGGGTCTCTGTGTGTTAAGGGGGGCGAGGGTGGGGTAAATTCAGCTCAGACTTGTGTCTAGGTTCAGGGTCTAGCTATTGGAGGAAGGAGCTGAGGGTCCTGCCAGCCCTGGGGACCCAGGTCTTAGTCCCTGAGGGTAGAAATCGACAAATTCAGAGGCACCGGGCCACCTCAGTTCCTTCTCCTAATTCCTCTTGCCACCCACTCGCTTGGGGAGGGGAGCACTGGTCCAGCTGTGGGGGAGCACCCACCCCTAAGCGAGAGTGCTCGTCTGGGGGACTGGAGGGTCCTGACCAGTGGACAGGAGCACTCGCCTTGGGGGGATCATCCACCTAGCAGGCAGGAGCACCTTCTCTGGAGGGTAGGAGCACTCACCTGGTGGGCCGAAGCACCTCTCCACTCCGGTCCAGGAAATATGGGACAGTGACCTGCAGAGCCCGCTGGAGAGGGCCTTTCCCGATTTCAGACACTGTGGGGCCAGGGCAGGGTGAGATCACTGAGCAGCAAGAACATGCCACCTACCACCAGCTGCCCGCACCGTGGGCGGAGGGGACGCACGCTGGAAGGGGGGGCTTGCACTCGAGCACATGGGGGGTGGGGGGGCAGCTGGCTCCCCGGAGCCCACCTTGGGTGCACCTAGGGCATCGGGCCCTCTGCAGGCTGCTGGACCCGAGAAAGGTATTGACTAAATGTGAGGCGAGTTACGGTGAGAGTGGATGGGGCTGGAAGGGGGTGTTGAATTAGGAGTCACAGGCCCCAGCTCTGCTCAGACTCACTGTGGGACCTCGGGAAGTCCCTGAGCCTGTCTGGGTCTCAGTTTCCCCAGACACAGAGCATACAGGTGGTGGTCCTCATGCTCCTGATGTCCCACCCCGGTCCCACCATATGCAGCTGAGCTGAGACTCACAGCCCGGCCTCAGACTCCATGTGCAGTGCTCCCTGACACAGGGCTTGGACTCCGGGGCTTGCAGGACAGGGCGGGGGCACAGTAAGAACCACCCAGCCCGGCCTTGGAAGCAACAGGTGGAGTTGGGCCACCGCCGGATTTCTGCCAGGAAGAGACGCAGGCAGGCGAGCCCAGGAGGACTCCTCGGGGACAAAGGAGACTCACGCAGGACAGGCAGCGGGCAGGAAGGTGGCGAGGGCGGCGGGCCTCACCTCCCTTCCTGCAGGCACCCATGCATGGCACCATGCGCCCATCACACTCCGGCACGGATCACTGACCCCTTTCAGTGCCGGCCCATCTGCCCGGATACAAGGTCCCGGAAGGCTGTGTGTGCCCGTGGGTGGGGACGCTGCTGCCTTCCGGAGCCACTGCCTCACTGCTTTGTGGCTGGGCCACTGAAAGTTGCTTCTGCTGTCTGACCTGAGTCCCTCGCGCTGCGATCCGAGCGTGGTCTGGCCTTGGGGAAAACGGCTTCTGATTTCCCAGCTTTGGGGGGACCCTAAAGTCTCCCCAGGAGATAGTAGAGGGTGAATAAAGATTTCTGTTCTGGGGTCCTGGACTTCGGCAGCTTTTGTCCCTCCCTGGGCCTCCCCAGGGGATGGGGCAGGACTTGGAAGGATCTAGCAGCAAAGCCACAGGACCCAGCCTTCCCCTAAGCGGGGCCCAGAGGGGCAGCTTCTCTCACTCCGAGCCCAGCAGGGCCCTGGCTGTAGGGAGCTCCCAGCAGCGCAGCGCTCGCCTCGCCTCTCCCAAGCACACGCACGCACGCAGACACCACACGCACCCGTGTGCACACAGGCGCACAGCCACTCCGTGCCCATACATCCAGGCCTGCGCCATGGGCATGCGCCCTCCTCAACATCTGAGTCCACGCATGGGCACATCACCATGAAATTTCAAACTCGCAAGTAGACATAGACACGAAAATAGCCACTCAAACAGGCCCATGCCCACGGCACTACAGCACGTGAGCACAGTCCCGTGCGCACCCTTGCACACTGGCCACAGGACATATGCTCCCACGCATGCATTCGGCTTAATAAACATTTGTTGAGCTTCCCTGTGTCAGGCCCTGTCTGGGGGCCGGGGACACAGCACACTCAGGGTCTCACACACACGTGCGGACGTGGGCTCGCAGGCACACGCTCGGTGGCCCGGCTCTTACCATAGCTCAGCGCTGCCTTGTTGAGTCTGACCACGGTGCCTGGCATGACGGCGCTGACCACCGGCAGCAGCGCCAGCAGCAGGCCCAGCCCACGCGCCCCAGCCATGGCTGCCCTGGCCGCTGCCCCAGGATCTGTGGGCTGGGGTGCGGGAAAAGAATTAGGGAGCTTGGCCCGAACGGCCCACCCCTCGTTGGAGCTCCCAGCCCTGCCCGGGGCACCTAGACATCAGTATTCGCGTCTCTGCGCTGGGAACGCTTTACCCCACCTGCTTCATCCCCTTCCAGACTGAAGGGGTCTGGAAAGGGTCCCCAAGGCCCAGAGAAGACTGGTCCTGCCTAAGGCCACCCGGCAGACTGGGGCGGGCTGCAGGCCCAGCCCAGGGCAGAGGAGGATGGTGAGACCCCGCATGGGGAGGCTGAGGGCAGCTTCCTGTCCCAAGAGGAGAGCCCAGGCCCACCACCCCGAGGCCCAGGGCTGTGTCGCCTGATGCCAGGAGTCCAGTCCCATGTGACAGCCCAACCTGGTGTCCAGCTGTCCAAACCCAGCCAGGGGAGAACCCAGGGTGCCTCCTGTCCTCAGCTCATCCTGGCCAGGTGAGGAATGGCCTCAGAGCAGGCCCCTCTCCTGGACCCCGCCTTCCCGCCCCAGCCTAGCTGAGCAGGGAGGGGGGGTGTCTGTGTCCGGCTCCAGGAGGGCAGGAGAGGAGCCAGGTGGGAATGAGGGCTGCTGCACAGACGGGCTCACTGAGGCCCATCAAGGTGGCACTGGCCAAAATTTCCACAGCTTCTGCAGAAGGCAGCTGGAGGTAGTATCCCACGGACCAGACAGAGAACTGGAGGCTCCTCCAGGACGAGAGCTGGTCCCATCCCTGTTCCTACCTCGGGCGGCTCTGTGAGCAGGTGAACCGTCTGTCCCAGGTGGGCAGGTGTGGAGGCTGCTATATGAGGCTCCTCGGCATGCAGGGCCACTGGGAAGGGACCTGAGGAGTGGCAGGTTTGCTTGTGGTCGCAAGTGTTTTCCCTGCAAACACGGCCTCTGCCAGAGCGTCTCCTCCACATGCGACGCTGCTGCCACGTAGCCAGGCCTGGCTGCCAACTTCAGCACGACCCTGGGGTTGGGCAGCTTCGGCCTCAAGGGCCAGGAGATATCTGGAAGCAAGGCTGCCCCTAAGAGGGTCCTAGGAGGGTCCCCTCATCACCCCAGCCTGGTCCAGCTAAGACCCAGGAGGAAGGGGGTACCCAAAGGCAGGAGGATGGCACCTCTCAAGCCAAGTGCCTCCAAGTTCTTCCAGAAACATGGCCCTTTTAGGAGGAGCAGACTACCTGAGCCCTGACCCCAGTCACTGACTAAGCCTGGATCCTGGTTACATACTGAGCCCTGATCCTGGTCACATACAGAGCCCTGACCCATCACTGACTGATTCCTGACCTTTGTCACTGACTACTAAGCTCTGATCTTGATCACACTGAGCCCTAACTCAAAAGGGAACACATAAGAAAGTGTGGATGGGCTGGGGGTGGTAGCTCACGCCTGTAATCCTAGCATTCTGGGAGGCCAAGGTGGGCCAATCGCTCAAGGTCAGGAATTCAAGACCAGCCTGAGCAAGAGCAAGACCCCGTCTCTACTAAAAATAGGAAGAAATTAATTGTACAACTACAATATATATAGGAAAAAGTTAGCCAGGCATGGTGGCGCATGCCTGTAGTCCCAGCTACTTGGGAGGCTGAGGCAGGAGGATTGCTTGAGCCCAGGAGTTTGAGGTTGCTGTGAGCTAGGCTGACGCCACGGCACTCTAGCCCAGGCAACAGAGTGAGACTCTGTCTAAAAAAAAATTTTAAAAAAGAAAGTGCGGATGCCCCAATCCCTGTTCCTTGACACCCCAGCCTCTCCCCAAATGCACATCCCACTCACAGTGGGTTTAGCACCTCATCTTCCACACCACAAACTCCACCTTGGCTACATGGCACACAACGAACTGTGTGTGCACATGGAGAAATTTGTATATACACGTGTGTGTGAAGGTTATGTGTGTGTGTGTGGTTGTATGTGCATAGTCACATGTACACATGTGCATTAGGTCATAATTACTGGCATCAGAGGAAAATGTGTGTTCTTATGTGTGAGTGTGAACATGAAATGGGCGTGTTGGCATCTTAGTTTGTAGTGTTACATGCCTGTTTACACAAATATACACGAGTGCAGATGGGTGTTTTGTGTACGTGTATGCATCTGTGGGTTTGGTCTACTGAGTGTTTGAGCCTGCGGGTGCCTGTGTGTATGTGTGTAGTGGACTGTTTCCTGGTATCAGGTGTGTGTGCGTGTTTGTGTGTCTATGTGCACATGTGTGCATGGGGGTGATGGCATAGCTGCAGGGAAGGCCCCTCTGTTCCTCTGTATAACTCACCTGGGGCACAGGCACAAGGGTCCTTGGGACCTTCCCCCATTCCAGAGCCTTCTGTGGCTCCCACTGACTCCACACCAGCCCAAATATCAGGCCAGAGCCCAGGCCCACCCTGGGCTGGGCCTCCCACTAGTACCCACAGAGCAACAGAGGCCGCAGGTACCATCAAGCCCTCCCTGGACGGCTGGAGCTTCCCTGAGCTCGTCCTGCCTCCCAGCCAGTGCTCCCCTGACTTATCCAGAGGCCACAGGGAGTGGGCAGAGCCCGCTGTGAGCCCCCGACCTCCCACTGCTGGCCTCAGCTTGCCCAGCAATGCATGACCAGGCCCTTCCACCCCTCGCCACAGGCGAGGCAAACAGACTCATGGGACAGAGGTGCAAATATTGACCGAAGCCACTGTCAGTGTTTGCTCTCAGCACGAACGCTTCATCTTCCTCAACATTTCCAGGGACATTTGGGCCACAGTCAGTAGACACAAAGGAGGGAGATTCTCACCAGCCCAGCAGCCTCCCCACAGCGATGGAGCACCTGCTCCGGGCACGGTGTCCTGCCGGCCACTTTGCCTGCGTCCCAGGATGGGCGCTGGGTCTGCTTGGCCCTGTATCCGATGACTAATAAATATTAGGATTGTTGAATGAATAAATGAATGCGTATATAATTGAAAGACCTTGTAACAGTTTTAGTGGTAGCATTTTTAGTTTCCCCTTCACTGAATATTTTCAAGAGTACTGCATTGGTTTCCTATTGCTGCCATAACAAATTGCCACAAACTTGGTGACTTAAAACACAAATTTATCATCTTACCATTGTGGTGGGCCAAAGTCCAAAATGGGTCTCACTGGGCTAAAATCAAGGAAGTATTGGCAGGCTGCATTCCTTCCTGGAGGCTTGAGAAAAGGCTGTTTCCTTGCTCTTTCTGCTTCTACAGGCTGCCCTCACTCCCTGGCTCCTGGCTCATTCCTCCATCCTCAAAGCCAGCAGTGTTGAGCTGAGCACTTTTCATGCTACCATCTTTCCATCTCCCACTTGTAAGAACCTTGTAATACGTGGGGCCTGTATGGATAATCTAGGATACTCTCCCCATCTCAAGGTAAGCTGATTGGCAACCTAAATTCCATCTGCTAGCTTTATTTCCCTTTTGCTATGTAACCTAACATATTCACATATTCAGGATTTGGTATGTGGGCCTCTTTGGGGGACCGTTATTCCACTTCCCACAGGTACTTTGCCTGCAATTTAGAGCAACTGCCACAAGGGGGCAAAAGTGAATTCATTTTAGCTTCACCCTCCAAATCGTCAGGCTCTCCACAGGCAGGGTTGACAGAAAACGCTTAGCCAAACATTTCCACTCTGTTCTGCTTTTATTTTTCCCCAGTGAAAACTATTTTATTGAAACAGCAACACATGTAATGTTATTTTGTGTTAGGCAGGAGGTCTACCAGTGAGAATCTCCGCATTGCAAAGTGTGTTCACATACAACCTAAAAAGGTGGTAAACCTGGGAAGCTTGGGGCAGGAAGGGGTCTAGGGAACGAAGTGCACGGCCTGCTGATTGGAGCCTCAGCTCTCACCCAGCCTCTTCTCAGATACTGGTGTGGTCCCACCCATCTTGAGGCCTCAATTTCCACATCTTAAAAGTGGAGAGCAGGCCTGTAAACCTAGCACTCTGGGAGGCTGAGGCAGGAGGATAGCTCAAGGTCAGGAGTTCGAGACCAGCTTGAGCAAGAGCGAGACCCCATCTCTACTAAAAATAGAAAGAAATTAGCCGGACAACTAAAAAATATATAGAAAAAATTAGCCGGGCATGGTGGCGCATGCCTGTAGTCTCAGCTACTCAGGAGGCTGAGGCAGGAGGATCACTGGAGCCCAGGAGATTGAGGTTGCTGTGAGCTAGGCTGATGCCACGGCACTCACTCTAGCCTCAGCAACAGAGTGAGACTCTGTCTAAAAAAAAAAAAAAAAAAAAAAAAAAAATGGAGAGTTGGTCACAACGGCTGCCTGTGATGGGAGGTTCCGGGCCAGGCTGGAGACTGGGCAGCACCACCCCCACCTGCTCTGTGAGGTCACAGTGCCGACCGCTCCACATGACCTGGGCAGATTCCACGTGGCACCTCCCAGGAGACGCTCAGCGGTAGCAGCAGCAGCAGCAGCAACCACTTCCTCCTCGCCAACTCCCTGAGATCGCCCAATCCTAGCGAAAGAATCGATGCCACGGTCCTCAAGGAGCCCTGGGGACCCGGGCTGCCCACCCGAAGATGCGCCCCACTGTGCCAGGCCCAGGAGGTGAGGACGCAGCCCCTCTCTCTGCCTGGCGCTTTGTGGGTTACAAGTGCTGTCCCTCTGCCCTCCTCAGAGGTGAGCGGCCATCGTCAACCGCACGTTACAGATGCGGCAGCTGACACCAGAGAGGGTTTTTTTTCTTTTGAGACAGAGTCTCACTTTGTTGCCCAGGCTAGAGTGCCATGGCATCAGCCTAGCTCACAGCAATCTCAAACTCCTGGGCTCAAGCGATCCTTCTGCCTCAGCCTCCCAAGTAGCTGGGACTACAGACATGCGCCACCATGCCCGGCTAATTTTTCTATGTATTTTTAGTTGTCCAACCAATTTCTTTCTATTTTTTAGTAGAAATGGTGTCTTGCTCTTGCTCATGCTGGTCTCGAACTCCTGAGCTCAAATGATGCTCCTGCCTCGGCCTCCCAGAGTACTAGGATTACAGGTGTGAGCCACCACACCTGGCCATACAATTTTTTCATAAATAAATATAAACACACAGGGGGTATAATAAGACACATTTGGGGACCTTTGCCTTAAGAAATAAAGAAAATGTTTTTGTCTCACATACCAAGAGGCCCCAAGGCATGGTGGCTCCACAGTTCTGCACTGTCACTCAAGACCCAGGTCCCTGCCATTGCTTTGCTCTTCACCTTGAACCCAATCATGGCCAAGGAATGGGCTTTGACCAGTCAGGATGGTCTAAAATCACATGGAGTAGGAGTAGAGAAAGGAACAAAACCAGGCTTCTGCCAGCTTCTGGGACACGGTGACAACCACCTGTGACTGCCACAGCAGTCCTGAGTTCTTTCCTCAATAAGGACCTGGATTTCGGGTCAGCCAGACCTGGGTGTGTCCTGCACTCACAGGCTGGTGGTCTCGGGCAAACTTCCCTGTAACTCAGTTTAGCTGTCTGGAATGTGGTTCCTGGTAAATTATAAAATGCTACTGTGAATCTTGTCATCCCCAGGGCCGCCCAGCGAGGCCGGAATGCCTGCAGGATAATGGACGACCCCTCCCCAAACCTGAGTGAGCAGGGAGGGGCGCTCTAGGGTCTTCCCAGCAAGGGGCAGGGGCACAGGGCTGGGGATGCTCGCACCCAGCTCTGGGCACTGCCCAGGTCTCTGCAAGACCATACCCCAGAGGCCGGCAGTGACGTGACAGTCCTGTGCTCTCTGCAGATGACCCCTTCCCGTTGCCCGTCCGCATCAACACCCCAGCTCTGGGCCTGACTCAGTGCATGCTGGGATGTATGTGTACGTATCTACGCAAGAACCTCCTTGGCCATCAGCGCGGGCCTGGGGAGAGGGCCCAGCGTCAGGCCAGGCTGACCCGGGGTGGTAAGGCCTGCGTGGGCTGCAGGAGTGGTCGGGAGCTGCAGGGGGCGCTCTGGACGGGTAGTCAGAGGCGGCATCCCAGCCGGGATCTCTTTGGTGGTTGGAGAGAAGTGGGAGGGAGACTCACCGTTTGGAGGAGGTTGACGCCAGCCCTCCCCTACTCTGCGGGGGCCTGGCCACTGCTGCCGTCATCCAGCCAGCCCTCGTCTCTCAGGGGTTCGCCCATGCCTTTACTTGTTCACAGGCACGCCCACCCAGCGTCACCCATTCATCTGCCTGCCATCCTCCCACCCTCTCAGCCGTCTTCCTATTCACCTGCCTTCCAAGCCAGCCAGTCTCCTCTCTGTTCTTCCACCCACCCCCGTATGCCCCCGCCCTCCCGCCCATCCTGAACCCCTACTTTTGCCTCGCTCCATGCTGGGCATCCAGAGGAACAGGCCAAAGGCCCCTGGCCTTGCCCAGCTGCTGGTGGCTGGGAGTGGGCACAGGCACATTCTGGCCCTTGGGTGCCAGCAGGGACAGCCTTGCTCATCCACAGGACCCACACCCACTCCAGGCCGGCGCCTGCCATAAGCAGGGCCAAAGGCTCGCCTGGGCTCGAGCAGCTGATTGAGAGGGTCTCCCAGCTCCAGGGCCTCTCCCCAGCCCCAGGACAGTCAGCGAGTCCTCATACTGGGACAAAGACGAGAGTGCAGTGACTCACTGCTGCTCTGTGTGCTCTGCAGCCTGGGTCACCTACGTGGCCTGCTTCCTGAGAACTCAGGCCCAGCAAGTCCTGTTCAACACCTGCAGGTGAGCAGGGGTGGGGGACGGGGGATGGGAACAGACAGCTGGGACCATAGCAGCCCTCCGTCGTCGGTTTGGACCTCCCCTTGGTAGCCAGACCAGATAGCTATCCCAGACCTGGCTTTTATCAAATCCTCCCTCCAGAACCCACTGTGGCTCCCCATTGCTCCAGCCCTTCCTTCCCAAGCTGCCCTCACTCTGCTTCCTACTATGGACCCACTGGGCCAGCAGGGCTGGGGTGGTCACCCCCTGGACACCACATTCCCACCCGCACCTCCACGCCCTTGCACGTGCTGTTCTCACCCAGAGTGCCCGTCCCACCCTTTCCTGTCACCCTTCCTGCCTATGTAAATTCCTCTGAGTTCCAGCACGGCTGTTCACTCATTCATTCATTTACAGTTTATATTCTACCCGATTCCTTAGTGCCTGCTCTGGGCCCAGCCGCGGCCCCCACCACTTGTGAGCTCCTGGTCAGGCGGGAAAGGCAGACCCCAAAACGGTGCCAGGCTGGGAGTGTTGGGAGCGTTGACTCTGGAGGGTTTAGGAGGAGCGGACACTTGAACTGAGTCCTGAAGGACGCGATCACCAGGGAGAGAAGGCGGAGGAGGGTGCACCCTTGCCAGGGACTTTGCAGCCCGCCTCGGCCACCACGTCCCTGTCTTCCAGATGCAAGCTGTTCTGCCAGAAGGTCATGGAGAAGACGGGAGTCCTGGTCCTCTGTGCTTTCGGTGCGTCCCCAGGGCCCCGCTGAGTCCCAGGTCAAAGTAGCCCAGGGCTCTGCACTGACTATGGGACACTGGACAAGACACTGCTGCTCTGTGTGACTCAGTTTCCTCATCTGTCTGATGGGTGTTGCTGTGAGGATTAAATTAAATGATGACCAAGAAAAGTTTTTGGAAGCCCAGAAATACTTTGAAAACTGTAAAGCTCTCTCCAAACCATGTTGTCACAATTGTCATTCCCTCTTTCTGGGTTTCCATGGCTTCTTTTCCGCCACCACCCCCGCCTCCCACGTCACAGCTCAGCTTTCCCAAGCAAAGGGATCTCCCCTCCACTCAGGTATGCTGGTCTCGGAGGTGGGGGTGGGGGGCAGGGAAGGAGCGAGAACCAGCTCCCCACAGGCCACACATAGGACCTTTGCATATAACAGCTTTCTTGAGATAGAATTCACATGCCATAAAGTTCACCCTCTTAAAGCATACAATTCAGTGGTTTTTAGTATATTCACAAGGCTGTGCAACCATCACCATTATCAAATTCTGGAATATTTTCGCCAACTCAAAAAGAATCCCCCAGCCCCTGGCAGTCACTTCTTGTTTCCCACCCCCACCCCACCAGCCCTAGGCAAGCACTGATCTGTTTTCTGTTTCTATTGATTTGCCCATTCTAGACTTTTCATATTATTGAGTAAAACACTATGTGGCCTCTGTGGCTTTTTTCACTTAGCATAATGTCTTCATAGTCTATCCATGTTATAGCATGTATCAGTACTTCATTGGTTTTTATCCATTCTTCAGTTGATGGATACTAGGGTTGTTTCTGCTTTTTTTGCTATTACTAATAATGCTTTTGTGGACGTGTTTTCAATTCTCTTGGGTCTATACCTGGCTCATATGGTAACTCTATGTTTAACTATTTGAGGAACTAACGAACTGTTTTCCAAAGTGGCTGCACCATTTTACATTCTCACCAGCAATGTATGAGAGTTCCAATTTCTCCACATCCTTACCAATATTTGCCATTATCTGTTTTTTTTTTTATTATAGCCATCCTAAAGGGTATGAAGTGGTATCTCATTATGGTTTTGATTTGCATTTCCCTAATGAATAGTGATACTGAGCATCTCCTCCTGTGCTTATTGGCTATTCGTGAATATTCTTTGAAGAAAAGTCTTGGATACCTTAGAATTCTATATGCAAGATCATATCATTTACAAATACAGGTAGTTTTAGTTATTACTGTGTTATAATCTAAATGACTTTTACATCTTTTTCTTGACTAATTGACCTGGCTAGGACCTCCAGTACCACGTTAAATAGAAATGGCAAGAGCAGACATCCTTCTCTAGTTTCTGATTATAGGATGGAAAGCATCCAGTCTCTCACCATTAAATAGGATGTTAGTTGTGGGTTTTTCATAAATGACGCTTATCAGGCTGAGTTAGTTCTCTTCTATTCCTAGTTTGTTTCATGTTATATCAAGAACAACAAATAAGTTTTAAAGGCTTTTATATAACGGCGCCAATGGTGGTATTTCAGTTAGCATGGAGATAATAAAATGCAGAATTCCTTCTTCTCTTTGCCAATTATCCCCGGTAGGGTTGGGACAGAGGAGGGGGTGAAGACACAGATTATTTGGTTTATGTGACATATGTTACGTATATGATATCATTTGATCTTGAAGTGGATATTACTGTTATTCCAATTTTACAGCGGAGGAAACTGAGATATAGGGAGATTAAGTAACGTCTCCCTGAGTTGCACAATGCTAGCAAGTGGCAAAACTGGGATTTCAGCCCAGATGCCTTAGCTCCAGGGCCTAAGCTCTTCACTTCCATATTAATGGCTCGTTCTTATTCTCATGGCCCCATAGGATTCTGGATGTTTTCTATTCACTTACCATCGAAAGTGGAAGTCTGGCAGGTGAGTGTGTGCCCTCTTCATGCCCCACAGCTGACTGGTCTCACCCTGGCCAGCCATGTCACCTCCATAGCTCCCCTCATTCTCAACAAATCTGGACCCAGTTGCTGACTTATCCCAGATCCAAAATTCTGCCTTTGTCATGCCACCCATGTAGAAACCATCTCTTCTGCCAAATGTGACTCTCAAAGACCAGATGCAACAGTCCCTCCAACAGGATGGCTCTCCTGTCAGTCATTCCCAGAAATGACCCACCTAAAGTGGGATAGTGAGAACAGGGAACCCATTCCTCTACTGAAGGCACTTTGTTCTTCTGCTTAAATGAAACGATACCCATTTGCTTTGTGATTCCTGGGGAGGAAGGAGGAGGAAGTAAGTGGCCAGATCTCCCTGTTGGAGGACAGCAAAAAGTCTCAGAAGGCCTTGGAAAGGGGATCTGAGAGGCCTGTCCCTCCCTGTCCTCTCCTCCCCCTTATGAACTCCTTCATATCCTATGAATGTCATATCCTCTAGAAACACTCTGGCAGAGGTGGTCACATTGCCCTCGTTCCACCCACAACTTTTTGTAATCATGACTGTCTCCCCAACTGTGCTGGCAGCTTCTTGAAGGAAGAAGCCAGGTCTGGTTCATCCCAGCAATGTCCAGCTCAGTACCAAGCACAGGGTTGCCACTATCAGTGCTGGACAACCAGATGGCCAGATGGGAGTGTCAATGGAGGGAGAATAGATGGGAGGATGGATGACTATATGGATAGGAGGTTTGATATGGTGGATATAGGGCTGGGGGAAAGAGATGGGAGGATAGATGAATAGGTAAATGGGAGAATGGGTGGAGGAGATAGTGGATAGATGTGAGGGCAGATGAGATAGATGAGTGAGTGGGTGGGTGAATTAATAGATGGGTGGATGAAAGGGTGGATGAATCGAGCAAGACGTATGGATAGAAAAGTAGATGGATGGGGTGTGGATGGATAGATTAAAAGGAGAGTAAATGAGAGTTTGGATAAATGATGAGTGCATAGATGAATGGAAGAGCAAACAGGAAAGTAGATGAATGGATGGATTTATGATTGTGAGAAAATGGATGGATGAAGCACTATTGGCCATCTGAAGAAGATCCCTTGCTTTTCTCAACACTCCACCAGGATGACAGCATAAATAGTCCACTGCAGAGCTTGAGGTAAGAGGAATCATTTGAGTTGTCACATAATTACCTAAAACCAGAGATACAGCCAGAATCTGGAGGGCAATGGAAAAGAATATAGGCTCTGTAGTCAGACCAACCTGGTTTTAAATCCTAGCTCCTGTACCTCCTACCTGAATGACCTTATGCAAGTCATTTAATCGCTCTGCCTTTGACTCCTCATTTATGAGATGAGGCATACTGCCCACCTTGCTCTGGGTAGTTATGGGCATTAAAGAGGATGAAAAGTATCTTGGATAGTTCCTGGTGCATAGTCAGTACTCATCAAATGGTAGCTGAGAAGAAATTTTAACTGACAAGACACACTTGGTGTCAGCATCCTTAATTGCAGACAAAATACTCAGGAATATTTGGAAGGGCTTAAGGATGTTCCAAACAGAAGGAAGAGAATGAGTAATGCTTGGGAGATAAGACCCTGCTGGGGGAGGGATGGTTAGGGATGGGCCCAAGAGAGTGGAAGAATCTGAAGCTAGTTCTTTGAAGGATAACTAGCAAAGGAGGAATCTGAGGGTAATAATAGCAGCGTCACAAATCAATCAGTTCTTGTTCTCACTCCTTCCTGACAAGGATGTACCAGGAGAAGGTGCGACATCACACTGGAGAGATCCAGGACCTCCGAGGTAGCATGAACCTCCTTATTGCCAAGCTCCAGGAGATGGAAGCCATGTCAGATGAGGTGAGATGCTGGCCGTTCTGCCCCAAACACCTAACTTACCTTCATTTGGTGCCCTGTTTCCTCTCTCCCAAGTCTTCTTTCCTGGTTTTATCCCTCATTTTGATGGAGTACATCCCTCAATGACTTCCTGTAAAAGAGTGAAGGAAAAAGTATATTTATTTTTTAGAACTTGCATGTTTAAAAACACCTTTATTCCATTCTTGCACTTGATTGATAGTTTGGCTGGGCATAGAATTCTAGATAGGAAATCGTTTCTCCTGAGAATTTTGAAGGAAGCTCACCATTGTATTCTATATAGTTTGTACTGCTGTTATTGAGAAATCTAATGGCACTCTTATTATTGATCTTTTGAGTGTGGTCTGTTTTGATTTTTTTTTAATCCCTAGGAGCTTGAGAACAGTCCTGGCACATGGTAGGGGCTTTATAGATTTCTCTAACAGCACCCTCCAAACAGTGAGAGGTAGACACGATTACTGTCCCCATCTCACAGAGAAGAAAATTGAGGCTTGGAGGGGCAGCGAATTGCCCACAGGCCCCTAGCAGTAAAGGTCTGCTTGATTCCTGAGCCATTAAGTTCATTGAGACTCCAGGACCCTCCTGTGACATCTGGTCACTGGTAAACCCTGTGGGTGGGTGTGGGGTGGCTCTCTGCAGCCAGGGCTCCCTCACAGCACAGCGACTGGGCAGTCCTGTGCACACCCAGCCATGGGCTTCCGCAGACAGGGGTAGGCCGTCAGGGAGGAGAGGGTGTCCTGCAGCACCTGTCACCTGGTGTAGACATGCATGAGGGGATCAGGATCTGGAAGAACGTGCCAGTGCACAGCTGGTGCTTTCTGCCTTCTCAGCAAAAACTGACCCAGAAAATAATGAAGATGATACAAGGAGATTACATTGAAAAGCCGGACTTTGCCCTGAAGTCTATAGGTGGGTGACTTCCTCGCCCCCACTGTCGCCCTCAGAATAGAGGGAGGCCTCCTAGGGGTACGTTTGGGCTGAGACTTGGGGAGGAGGGGGCATTATTCCAGATCAAGGGACATAATGCAGACGATGCCCCATGAAGAGCCCCTCAGGAGCCAGCGCAGGGCAGCCCAGGACGAGATCCCGGCCGGGCAGCCGTGGCCCGTGCGGGCTCCCACGGCTCAGTGAAACGTGGGGCCAGCGCTTTGATGGATTAGCTCTCGGCAGCACCGGGGAGCCCTGTGAAGTGAATGCTGCCATCACCTGCTGCGACTGCTCCCGTTTCCCAGAAAGGAACACTGAGTCCCAGAGAGGGCCAGTGAGCCATCCAAAGTGCTCGCCCGGCGCATAGGGAGGGCCCAGTCATGGGGTCCCCTCCACCAGGCTGGAGCCGGCCTGCTCGGCTGAGACCCACCTCCCCCATACAGGGTCCAGCATCGACTTTGAGCACACGTCAGCCACGTACAACCACGACAAGGCGCGCTCCTACTGGAACTGGATCCGGCTGTGGAACTACGCGCAGCCCCCGGACGTGATCCTTGAGGCAGGGGGGTGGCTGGGGCGGGGAGAGCGGCAGGGGCATGGTCAGGGGACCAGAGGGTCTGGGGACCAGAGCTGGCAGCAGAGGTTGGGGGTGGGATCAAAGGGGGCGGTGCAGGGGCAGGGTTAGAGGTAGGAGCAGGAGACAGATGGGGCAAAGGCAGGGGGCAGAGGGGACAACTGACAAGGCGTGGGCTGGAGAGAAGGCGGGAGGGGACAGGACAGAAAGCAGGGCCACTGCGGTTGGGGACAGGGGCAGGACACAGGACAACCTGCTCTTGGCACTGGAAGGGGCCTGAAGCCCCAGCCCTTGAGAGTCAGGGAACCCTCAGAGCCACCCTGGGGACAGGCCTGTGATATACCCATTTTGCAGAGGAACCTGAGGCTCAAAGAGCCAGGTCACTTGACTGCAGCCACACAGCTGGTCACTGACATATGGCAGAGCCAGAATTCAAATGTGAGCTTTTCACCCCTTGGGAACCCTGCCTCACTGAGGAGGATGAGGCCCAGAGCAGGGAAGGTGCTTGTCCGGGTCACAGAGCAAGTGCCTTTGCTCAGCAAACACCAGCTGAGCCTCTC
The DNA here is from genome assembly GCA_008750895.1 of Mirza zaza. Classification (NCBI taxonomy): domain Eukaryota; kingdom Metazoa; phylum Chordata; class Mammalia; order Primates; family Cheirogaleidae; genus Mirza; species Mirza zaza. The sequence goes on along the minus strand of VSMD01047383.1, from coordinate 40,343 downwards.
GTCCTGGTGGCCAGCCCTGGGGGGCCAAGGCCACAGGGGACTTGTCTGTGGGCTCCATCGTCAAGGAGCTCCACGAGCTCCGCATTCGGGGCAGGCTGGGGCAGCAGCAGTCCTGCCCAGCTCAGGGGGAGGGGGCGTCCTCCTCCTGGTATTGGTCACGCAGAGGGAATGGCGGGGCCCAAGCCAAGCGTGAGTCCAGGGAGCGCAGGGTGACTGGCAAGCCCAGGCAGGGAGGGCTATAGTCAGGTCAGAGCAGAGGTGAGAAGTGGCCCCATAAAGACTCTGGGCCTCAGCCCTTCTTCCCGTCCCATCCTGACCAAGCTCCCTCCAGCTCCCACGCCTCGAGCCTGGCTCCACACTGGGCCCTCTCCATGCTGTCCCCTCGGCTCGCTTTCCCAGCTAACTCCTAATGTCCCTTGTCCTCACTCCCCCAGGAGGCCTTCCCTGACCCCACTCCCCTCTGCACCCCCATTCTAGCATCTACTGCTCTAGATAAGGAGCTATGTCTCCAAAAAGCTCAGCACCTACTAAATGAGTGTCTTTGCTGTGTGATTCTGGCCAAAACTCTTTCCCTCTCTGGGCCTCTGATCCCTCTTTATGGGACAGGAGATTGTAGTGGTTCATCGCAAGCTCCAGGATCAAATGGCCTGGGTTGCACTTCCAGCTCTGCATGGCCCAGGACCCAGGCCCAGAACCAGTCATTTCCCTGCTCTGTTCCTCAGTTTCCTTATCTGCAAAATGGGGGAGTGGTAATGGCGCCTTAGTCATGGGGAGATGGTAAGACCGTGTAAAGAACGATGGGAGGGAGGGAGGGATGGATGGATGGAGCAGACCCCTGCACTCACTTTGCTGGGCTCAAGGGGCTTGTCCTCACCATAAGCAGTCAGGGGAGCTCCCTAGAGTGGGTGGCATTTGAGCCACACTCTGTAGACAAGGACTAGCTCATTTGGGAGGACGTAGAAAGTGTAGGGGATGCGAGGTAGGATGAGCAACTCCCCCTACACCCCATCACATTTCACTGCCCCCCCGCCACCTGCTTCTTCTAGCCCAACGTGACACCTGGCAACTGCTGGGCCTTCGAGGGTGACCGAGGCCAGGTGACGATCCGATTGGCTCAGAAGGTCTACCTGTCCAACCTCACACTGCAACACATCCCCAAGACCATCTCACTGTCGGGCAGCCTGGACACCGCCCCCAAGGACTTTGTCATCTACGTGAGCACTCCCCAGCAGGGAGCAATGCTTAACTGAAGGGACAACCTCATGACGGTGGCACCGCAGGCCTGCGAGAAACAGTGTCTGCACAGCTCATGCAGGCTAGAGGGCTGGATGTGGCTTGGTTAAGGCTGGGAGTGGCCAGCGACAGCGGGTCAGCTCTCCGCCTTCAAGGGTAGGGGAGAGGCAGCCACCCTATTTCAACCCAAGCTTTTCAGAGCCAAGACCATTGAGCCTCCATCTTGCTTAGAAGGTCCAAAGAATTATCTGGACCTCCTCAGTAAAATGAGGCCCAGAGGAGGATTGGGGACACCCCCTAATCCTACAAGTCAATGGCAAAGTTAGAAGTAGACCCTCAGCCCCTGACTCCCAGCCCTGTGCTCTTTCCTGTCCATCACACCATGCTGCAGTGGAATGGTACCCGAGTAGGTAAGGAGCTCCCCATCCTGGGAAGTGTGCAAGTGTCACCTGGAGAAGGGAGACACCCTTGGAGGCCCTGCTTGTATCTGACACCTTCTCTTTCCACAGGGCATGGAAAGCTCCCCCAAGGAGGAAGTGTTCCTGGGGGCGTTTCAGTTTCAGCCAGAAAACATCATTCAGATGTTCCCACTCCAGGTAGCTGAGAAAAGCTGCCTGTGTTGAGCACCTGCTGATGTGCATGGTGTGCAGGCTCTACCCAGGGGCCCCGCTTCATCCCCCCACAGCCCCAGGTGCCCAGTCGTTACTCACCCACTTGACGGGCAAGAAAAACTGAGGCTCAGAGAGATGGAGCCACTGCTCAGGGCCAAGAGCAGGAGCCCAGGGAAATCAGCCCAACCCCTGGTCATCCTCCATGTCCCCTATCTGCCCCAGAGCCCTCCTGCTGCACTCCTCCTGGGGACGGCAGTGTTGAGCATCTGGCAGCCCCCATCTCCAGGGGTTGCTGACTCCAAAGGTAGAGTCTGCATACTGGGAGTCCCCCTCATCAGCACCTGACCCAACCACAGGTGGGGAAACTGAGGCCTAGAGGGGAGGAATTGGGGACCGAAGGAGGACCCAAGGGGTGGCTGCTGGAATGGCCACGGAACTTGACAGGGCGAGTGGGAAATGGACCATTCATTACTTGCACAAATCACAGCCCAACCACAAATTCCCTGTGAGCTTTGGCCATTCCTTTCCCAGCTGGAGCCTCAGTTTCCCCTTCTGTAATTCCCTGGGAGGCTGAAATCATTCAGCCTCCCTTGAGGGAGGTCTTGAAGACCAAGACTCTTCAAGACTCTTGAGGTCTTGAAGGCCAAGTCAGCTCCACTCCCTCTCGAGGGGCCGGTGGAGAGGAGGTGCGCTCAGAGCTGCTGTCATGGGCTGGGTGTGGGTGAGCTGCCCAGCCCCACAGCAATCCTGGAAGCAGATAGTCCCACTCCCATGTGGCAGAGGGGGAAACTGAGGCCCAGAGAGGAGTGGTGGCTTGCACAGGGCCCCAAGGCTGGGACATTCCCAACCACAGTATGTCCATCCTCCTGGCCTAGCACCTTCCACACAATCCCTTCAGTATTGACTTGCAGTGTGGCCTTGGGACAGACCATTCCCCTCTCTGGCCTCAGTTTCCCACCTGTGAACTGGGAGAGTTCCCTTCCACTCCCAGATGTCCCCCTGGACGGTGGCGGGGGTGGCCGTCTAGGAGTGAGCTGCCTGTGTCCGACTCTCCCTTCCAGAACCAGCCGGTCCGGGCTTTCAATTCGGTCAAGGTGAAGATCTCCAGCAACTGGGGGAACCCGCGCTTCACCTGCCTGTACCGCGTGCGAGTGCACGGCTCTGTGGCGCCCCCCAAAGAGCAGTCTAGCTAGAACCCCCCGCCCCGAGAGAGATTAAAAATTTATTCTTTGCCCCAGCCCCGGTCTGAGTGTCTTGTGGCCCCAGAGAGGGAGAGTGGCGAGCACTTGACGTCTGAGCATGACGGTTGGCGACCACTGACCACACGCTGCGTGCCCAGTCACCTTCACCGCAGCCCAGGATGCCCCATTTCACAGGTGGGGACAGGGAAGGCTCCGGGCAGTGAAGTGACTCACTGGAGGTGACGGCAGCGAGTGGCAGCCCCCGGATTCAAGCCCGGGCAGTCTGGCTGCTGCACACGACGAGAGGCCTCTCTGGCTCCAAATAAGCTCTGCCCCTGACCTGTGCGTGGCCCTGGGCAAGACCCCATCCTCTCGGGGCCTCCGCCCCCCTTCTGTGTGACAGGGACAGAGTGGCTGTTGTATCAGATGGGGCGGTGGGTAAGAGGGCCCGCCCCGCCCACTGAGGAGTGTCTCAGCGTCCTCCGGGCGATTGACCGTGGGACGCCGGGCAGGAGAGACCTCTCCAGACCTCAGTTTTCCCAGGTATAAAAGTTTCTGTTTCCCAGTCTTCAGCCACCGATGCTATTTCTGCTTAATCTTTATGTAGCTGAGACCCACGTTTTAGCATTTATTTGAGATCTTACGGAAGTTCTAAAACACTACCTACTGCCACCATCTACCGTGGCCCTGCCCACGAAGCTCTCGGCCCAGAGCGTTACGTACAGGAGGTGCTGGCTAAATGATCACCGAGGCGAGTGCCAACCTCTGGCCCCAGACAGGCGGTAGGGGGCCCAGTCCTCCGGGAGGGGGTGGCACTGCCTCTCAGCAGGGCCCCGGAATGGGGCAGGCTGGCCCAGCTGGCCTGGCAACAGGAACCAGAGCCTGCCGGGAATTCCTGGCGGGCAGGGGCAGGGGGTGGGGGTGGAGACGCTGGCAGAGGTCCAGCTGGCATTGAGAAGGGCGGATTGATCGGAAATGCGCTCCTCTCCAGCCAGAGCACCCTGAACAGACGCCTGCCCTGCTGCAGACCCATCCCCTGGCCACCTGCCAGGCCTCTGTGCCAGCCCCGGGCCCCCCCAGCACCGGGCCCCGGGGCCTGCTGTCCCATGGTCCCCACTGTGGAACGGGCTTCAAGGGGTCACCTCATGCTCCTGCCACTCCCCACCCCTCCCAGCAATCTGGGGACCTGAAGCCACACACTTCCAGCCTGGCATCGTTTTGGTAGTTTTTATGCAAACCATTCTTGTTACTGAAAAAGCCAAATCATACTAAAGTTTGGTAAAAGCGAGCCCGTAGACACCCCAATTCCTCCCCCAGACGCCCCTGCCAATCGCACTCCCCCTCCAGCTGTGATGTTTTCTCCCAGGTGTCTGCCTTGAACTCTGCTTTAATTGTTGTTTGCTCAACAGATCTTCTTGAACATATTATCAATTCAATCTTTCTCTTCATGGCTTCTAATCTGTGTGCACTGTCAGAAAGGCATACTTACAACTTTGACTCAAACGGTACAAAAGCCATCTATGTGACCAAAACGTTTGTACCCCTGTAATATTCTGAAATAAAAAATAAATATTTTTAAAAAGAAAGGACATTCCCAGCCCCCAGGTGTATAGAAATATACTCCTATATTTTCTTCTATTAATTTTATCACATACACACATTTTATATAATTATATATATACGCACTCTATAATGCATATGCACAACCACAAAATATGGATGTATAAAAGCTCTTTAATGCATCTGGAATTTATTTTTATGCATGGTGTGAGGTAGGGATCTAATGTAGATTAGTTTTTTTTTTTTTGAGACAGAGTCTCGCTCTGTTGCCCTAGCTAAAGTGCCGTGGCATCAGCCTAGCTCACAGCAACCTCAAACTCCTGGGCTCAAGGGATCCTCCTGCCTCAGCCTCCTGAGTAGCTACAGGTGTTCGCCACCACATCTGGGTAATTTTTCTACTTTTAGTACAGACAAGCTCTTGCTTTTGCTCAGGTTGGTCTTGAACTCCTGAGCTCAAGTGATCCTCCCACCTCGGCCTCCCAGAGTGCTAGGGTTACAGGTATGAGCCACTGCAACTGGCTAGTGTTTCAAAACCTTCTTGGCTGCTCTCATATCCTTTCTTTTCCAGGCAAACTTTAGAATCAGGTTGTCAAGTTGCATTTTCAAAAGGTGGTTGGACTTGCACTGGTTTTATGTCTGAAGAATAAATCTCTTGGCCATGTCAGCTCTTCTCTTCCTGGAACATGGAATCTTCTCTCTGTTTCTTCTGGTTTTCCCTCAACATCCTTCAGGAAAGTGCATCCATTTTTCGTGTGAATTTGGCACTTTTCCTGCCAGACTGAATCCTGCATATCTTGCGGGTTTTAGGGCTGCGGCCAATGGGATCTCTACCCTCAGTGATGCCCTCCATGGTCAGGGCTGTCGTTGGCACTTGTGAGGCCCTCGCCCTGCCCCGTCCCCATCCCTGAGGGCTCAAGCTAACTGTCCCAGGTTCCAGGGGGACAGCTGTTTAGTTCGCCAACACTACGTCATCCATAGGTGAGGTGTGCTCACCCCCATCACCTGGTGTCCCCCTCGCTAGGGGGACGCGGCACCCCCATAGATGTGAGGAACAATTTCCCAAGGTCACTCGGCTGAACGCCCACCCAGCCCTGCCAGGCCCCACACACTTGCTCTCCCTCCCGCTCTCCACGGTCCTTGCAGAGCCCAGCAGGGCCGCGAGTGGAGAGCACAGCACTGGTTCTGACAGCGAGGCCCCAGGGACGGCGGGGACAGTGGCACATGGACGGCATGGGGCAGAGCCCGGCAGGTGCTCTGTGGCTGGGAGTCTCCTTAGCGTATGGAGAGCACCCCCTGCATGAGGCTCAGCCCCTACTCACCACTGGTTCCCCCTCACCTGCCCCTCGCCCCACGCGCCGCCCGTCCTCCCAGGTGCGTGGGGCCAGGCTGGGCACTGCAGTCCACGGTGCCCTCCGACAGCCCTCTGCACAGACACGGGCTCAGGGGACTGTGGGACCCGGTCCCACCCGCGTCCCACCACAGAACCCTGGCTCAGCCCAGCGGGAGCAGGGGCCTGCTCCGGCCAAGGGAGGGCTTGTTTCTGGGGCAGTCCCTGCAAGGGATCAAAGTGGCCCCTCGGTCCCCTCCAGCCCACTCACACTGCAGACGCAGAATGCACAAGGGTGGCCGCCACCGCTCAGCCGCCCGCTGCACTGGAGCACAGGAGTGGGCCGCCGGCCAGGGTGGGAATCCGCTCTCTAAGGCGACCAAGACAGAGCCGGAGGCACAGAGCGCCAGACCATCCCCCAAGGTGCCCAGAGTGGCGCCTCTGATAAGCCCAGCTCAAGCCCCAGGATCCGAACTAATCCCGCTAATCCTGGACGCCAGGTCCAGCTCGGCCAAGGTCGAGGGCAGGGGAGGCCTCTGCTTCTCTGAGACCCCTGGACAGACGGGGGCGAGTGTCCCAGCCATGAGACAGGGCCCTGGGCCCTGGCCCCACCCTGTGCACCTTTACTGTGTGGCCTTGAGGGAGGTGCCTGCCAAGTCTCAGTTTCCCCATCTATACCAGATGTTAGTCCTACCTTCTCCCTGCCATAGGCGGACGGAGGGCCCGAGACGCTGGCGTGGAAGACACCGCCGACTGTGCAATGAGTGTGCACTGCTGCATGCCAAGGGGAGGGACAGACCGCATTCCTGGTCCTCCAAATCAAATCTGGCCCGGAGTCCTCATGCAGCCAGGCCAGCGGGAAGTCTTGCAGTGGTCACTTTACAGGTCTCTGTCCCTCTCCCAGGGCTCTGGGGATGACTCGGCCTGGAGAGGAGGGGGTGAGGCTGCTGGTCGCCATCCACCATGGTCACAGCCAGGGGGCTGAGGCCAGAGGACCCCGTCCACCCTTCTCTTGGCCATGGGGCCCAAGGGCTTATGGGAAGCTCTAGGTGGGCTGGAAAGCTGTTCCAGACTCTGGGCCCCTGCCCCGAGGCCTTTCCAGGTCTGTGAACACATGGAGGCTGCTCAGGCAGCAGCCCTGGGCAGTGACCTGGGGCTTCGGCTCCAGGAGGGGTCTGACCGGGAAGAAGGGGCAAGGCACGCCTCCTGCCCAGGCTAGGTGTGTAGCGGAGGGCAGCCTCCTTCACCCCCAGGGCTCAGAAGAGCAAGCCCCAGCGCCCCTCCTTCTTACCCTGCCAGCACCACCCACAGAGCAGCCAAGCAGGACATTACCTCCTGAAGGCCCCTTGGGAACAGGAGGGACGTTCCTAGACCGTCCTTTCCAGTTAGCTCGGGCATGCCAGGAGCCATGCCGGGAGGTGCTGAGACCTCGGGTTTTGCCAGGGGGATGAGCAATAAAAATGACAAATGACAAGCCCCCTTCATGGAGCGCTTGTCCTGGGGAATTCAGGCCTGTGGGGTCTAGTTCTGGAGTCACCGCTGGTGGGGCGGCTGGGGGATCCAGGGAAGGAAGGCCTGGGAGCCCCAGGGCTCCGTGGCTGTGGATCCCCAACAGGGAAAAGGCAGAAGGCTTTGGAGCCCTGCGGGCCAGCAGGGCTAGGCCCTCCTGTGGGATGCCAAAGGAGCACAGCGGCAGGGACTGGCTCCCCGCAGCCTCGAGCGGCCCTCCTAGACAGAGCTGGGCCAGAGTGGTGGGCAGAAGTGAGCGTCACCCAAGGAAGGACTTTCTCACAGTCCAACTGCGGGGGAATGAACCCCCTGTCCCAGGAGGTGTGCAAGTCCAGGTGGTGGGCAGTTGCTGGTTTGCGAGGCAGCTACTTCCTCCTCTCCCCTCAGCCCCGGCCTGTCTGGAGTGCGGCCCATCGGGAAAAGTGCATTTCTGTATAAATCTTCAGGGTCGCCAGGAGGGGCTTCCTCAATTCCCAGATAAGGTTCAGGGAAGTTTAGCCACTGGCCGTAGTCACCCAGGCAGCCTGGGGCAGCACCAGGAGGATACCCAGTGAGTGTCTCGGGAAGGTGAGCCAGGCTTAGCGGTCAACCTGGTCTGGGTGCCAGTCCTGCTCTGACTTCCATGCTGGGTGACCTTGGGCAAGTCACTGTCCCTCTCTGAGCCTCTACTTTCTTCTATACAATGGGGGAAAGACTGCCCACCTCTGGGCGTCCAGCAGGACTTGCAATGCAGGGGGTTGAGCGTGTCACCTCTCCTTCCCCACGTGTCCCCTCCTGCACGTCGCACATCCTGCCGCCTCCACCTCCTGCACGCGTCCTGAATCCCACTGCCCCACCCTCCGCTCGTCTCGCCATCCCGGCTTCCTCCCTGGCCCCGCCCCAATCAGACCCTGTTGCTGTTCCGCTCCGAACCCAGCGATGGCTCCCACCTCCTGTGTGGCCAATCCAGACCCTTGTCCTGATCTACAAGGCCTGCCGCCCTGGCCGACTGCATCCCCGGCGCGTCCCTGGCCCTCAGCCCCGGCGACTTGCTGTGCCACGAGCCCTCTGGGCCCGTCTCATGTCAAGGCCTTTGCCCCCGTGGCACCTGCCCCCACCTGGAGCTGTCTCCCCCAGACGTGCGCCCAGCTGGCTCCCCCGGGCCTGGTCTCAACCCCATGGTTCACCCCACACCCTGCGCTGTCGGCGTCACAGTGCCGCGTGCCCACGCAATGTGGCGTCTCCAGGGTCCTCCCGTGAGGTCCCTGAGGGCAGGCGCCACGTTGGTCTCATCCCCCGCAGGGTCCCCGGAGTCCAGCACAGAGCCTGTCCCACAGCAGGCGCCCGTGGGTAGGAGCTGGACAGGTGATGGCACACAGAGCGGCCCGGACACCGCGGACTGCGCGGCGGTGGCCACAGTGCAGGCTGCGACGCGAGAGGCGGGCGCGACAGGCGCTGATGAGCAGCCGCCCGCCGGTGTAGCGCAGGCCGCCATGGACGGGCAGGGCGAGGCGTGGCCTGCCTCTCCCATGTCCCAAGCAGGCAGTCCTTGAGGGCCATTGCCGAGGCTGGGGTTGGGGTCACAAGCATGTCAACAGCATTCCCTGGACAAGAGCATGGTGGCTCGTCCACAAATGAGCAAGGGTTGAGAGGTGGGAGGTCCAGCGTCCAGCCAAGTCCTCTGTGGGCCTCAGCTTCCCCATCTACACAATGGGTGCACAGCCTCCTGCTCTGTCGGCCTCATGGGGCGGTGAGAGGTAGCAAAGGCCTCTAGAGAGGCAGAATGCTGCCATTTCTCATCAAGGAGACTAAGGCCCCGCAGGCCAGGGCTGATCTGAAAGAGAGAGCCCCGGGCCCATGCATACAGGGCAGGCCGAGGGTCCGAGGGTGCCCAAGCCCTGGGGGCTTGCTTGGGCAATCGCTAGTGCTACCGGCCAACACCCAGGATGTTGGACGAGAGGCCCTGGCACCTGCAGCCTGCACAGGTCAGGCCTTGGTGCAGGCCAGGCCCAGCCGCCCCACCCAGCTCGTGCCAGGTCGTGCCTGAGAGTCCCCAACCACTTAACAACGACTCTCCTGCTCCGCCAACCCCCCGGAACCATCGTCCCCCGTGTCTGAAGGTCTCCAAGTGTGTTTGGATTTCACCTGCCTTGTGAACATTTCCTGTCCCCAAACCTGTCAAGAAAAGCTGGGTATCCCCCAAGCTCTGCCTTCTAGCTGGGAGTCTGGGCAGAACCCCCGGACCCAGAGTCCAGCCAGCTCTGCACGGCTAGGAAGGAAACACCAGCCCTGTCCATCCTGCCCGGGTTAGAAAGTGCAACGTCATCCGGACTCAGAACCCACCCGCCACTGTGTCCGAGTACACCGTGGCACCCCACAGGACACCCCACAAGACACCCCACGTGCCAGCCTTCTAGGGACGCCATGGCTACGCCAGTGAGTTGGGAATGACAAGAGGGGTGCGGGGTGAAAATTTCATGCAGGGACTTGGGGGCAGGGAGGTAAGGAGATTTACCTGTAGGGGTTTAAACGCTGTTTCCGTTGAGAGGCTTCACAGCTGGGCAGCGGGGCCGAGGCAAACTGAAGCGGGTGGGCGCAGCCTCAGAAGCTCTCCTGGGGAAGGTAGCGTCGAGCTAACGGCCATTACCATCTGCTGGACCTGCTATGTGCCCAGCACCGTGCCAGGCATGGAAACTGGGAACAAGACAGACCTGGCCCTGCCCCGGGGAGCTGACGCGCCAAGGGAGGGGACAAGTGAAGAGTAGTACACAGGGAAGGATGCGCAGAGGATAAAGCCAGCAGGTGTGACAGAGCACAGGTGTGACAGAGCACAGGTGGCAGGGCAGTTGAGGGCACATCGGAGCAGAGCACGGGGGAGAGGCTGTTCCCTCTGGGGGAGACCTTCTCCGGCACAGAACAGCAAACACAAAGGTCTCGCTGGGCTTAGAGACCCCCTCCTCCAGGCAGCCATCTCAGATTGCTCTCCAGCACCCGCCCCTCTCCCGTGAGATCCTCCTGCCTCGCCTCCGGATGTCCGACGCTTGGCACAGAGGAGGGTGCGCTCAAGGCAGACAGCCTTGCGATAAACTTCCGGGAAGAGGCACTCGCACTGTGAGGGAGAGGTCTGTGTCCCCGACAGAAAAGGCCAGGACTTCCTTCCCCTGCCGTCCCCAGCGCCTGATACGCAGCTCAGTGCTGGGCAAGTGTGAAACTTGGAAGAGGTGCCAGAAAACATGGTCAACGATGACCTCTCTGAGGACAAAGCTGTCCCCACACTCCCTGGGTGCCCTCATGTCCCCTGTCCTGGTGGAGGGACACTCACCCTCAGCCAGCCGGGACAGGCTCCGCCCCACTGGAGGTCAATGGCTGCTTGCTCCGTGGCGCGCGGTTAGGGGCAAACAGGAGACGTCTCCCCGCTCCCTTCCGGGCAGCTTGGCGGAGGCTACAGCCCCTGGAAGAGGCCCAGCCCGGGGAGCGGCTGCGAGCGCGAGTGTGTGCGTGTGCGAGCGTGTGCGTGGCTATGTGCGTGAGTTCGCGGAGGAACAGAGGAAGGTCTAGGACAAAATGCGCCGACATGGTCTCTGGGTGATAGGATCCCAGTGGTTTTTATTGGCCTTTGTGCTCTTCTATTATTTTCCTAATTTTCTATTCTCAGCCTGTGCTACTTTTAGAATCAGAAAAGAGCTAAATCTAAGTAGGTTTTAAGGCCACTGGTGCAAAAGGCAGAGGACAGAGAGGAGCCAGGGCCCGGGCAGCAGGGGACAGCAGCTGGGAGGGCATGTGGGCGCTGGGAAGCACAGCCGAGGCTGGTGACAAGCCCTCCAGCACAAGGTCCTCACAGGCCAGCTCCGCGTGTGTGATGCTGGCCTCCATTTCCCCATCTGGGTTCTAAGCTCCTTCTGACCGAGGTGCTCTGGAGCTCTCTGCCCAACATCCCAGGTAGGGCCTGGCGGCAGGGCTGAGCGTGGGCCGCAGGACAGACAGGGCCACTCGTGTCACTGTTGGTGGAGCTCAGCCCTGTCTGCCCTCTGGGGCTTGTGAGGGCTGCGTCTTGGGCACCTGCTGCCTGGGAGGCCGCCTGCATGCTCTGGCACCTGAGGCCAATCTCGACAGTCGGGTGTGGCGAGGGACAGGCGGTGAGACTCAGACCGTACAATTATTTCTTAAGTGCCTACGACATGCCAGAACTAAAACGTGTAGGGAAACGCAGTGAGAGGTTATTGTAATGGGGCTAGGTCCATCGAGGGAAGGGCTCACAGAGCCTCAGAGCCAGGTGGAGGTTTGGGACAGCTTGGCCTGTCCTTGCCACTAGTGTCCAAGCCAGATGGCCACTAAGTCATGACCTTGGTCTCCAAAGGAAACCCTGATCACCCTCCAAATCAGGGCTGTGCAGAGGCCTTTAAGAAAACCCCCCCAATTCCTGGGGACTGCCATGGCCCATGCTCTCCCCACAGCCTCTGGGCAGATCGGGGGTGGCCCCAAGCCTGGCCTTGGCCCACTGCCACCTTCACCGCATACCCTATGTGCCTCCCCACTTCCTGAGTTCTCCTCCTGAGATGCTGCCCAGACCAGGCCACAGCAAAAGGATCAGAGGGCTCTGGCTCAGAAAAACCTGGGTTCAAATCCTAGCTCCACCAGTTTCCAGCTGCGAACCCTTATCCCTCCCTGAGCGCCAGTTTGCCCAGCTGTGAAGTAGAGCAAATGCCTAGGAAGGCCCCCAGCCTGTTCCAAGGAGCTCGTGGGCAAGAGAGGGCTTTGGAAATACACCCTGGGCTGGAAGAAGCACGTGCCTAGCCCCTCTGAGAATAGCCACAGCTGCCCATGCCCTGCCGTCTTGGTGTCCTTTCCAATCCCAGTTGTGACTTCGCCCCAGTCCCACGACGCACTTCCAAAGCTGTATGGTCAGAGTCCCACCCCCGTCCCTGGCCACACCCACCCGCGGACATTGGCCTCAGGTGCCAGCTCTAGACATTGGAAACATCTCCAGTGTGGCCTCTCCTCTGCTCCTAGAGGGCTACGACGGGCTGACCTGTCCTCCTAAAGGATATGTTGGAGTCCTAACCCTCGGTACCTCAGAAAGTGGCCTATTTGGAAATAGGGCCGTTGCCGAAGTCATTAGTGAAGATGAGGTCATGCTGGAGTAGGACAGGCCCTTACTCCGACATGCCTAGTGTCCATACCAAAGACATCAGGAAGATTCATGCAGAAGATGGCACGTGACAACGGAGGCAGAGCTTGGGGATGCGTCGGGAGGCAAGGACAGATTCTCCCTTATGGGTTTCAAGGTGGCCCTGCTGAAACCTTGATTTTGGATGTGGCCTGGGAACTGTGAAGTGATAGATTTCTGTGAAGGCCACCCAGTGCGTGGTACTTTGTCACCAGCGTTTAGGGGCCATCTTGGAGCCTAGCATGCAAGGGCAGAAGTCCCAGCTGAGAAGCGGCTTTGTGCGGGCAGGTCAGGGAGGCCTGTGGGGGTCTGCTTGGCCCGGGCCAGTGGCCCCTCACCCCTGTGCCCCCACCCTGAACACTCTGTCCCTGGTTCCCAGCGCCTCTTGCTCGAGGCAGACGGAGGACCTGGGACCCCAGGGACACAGCCATGAGCCTCTCAGCCCAGCCCGTCCTGGGCCCCAGATGGGCGTCTTTTTCAGCTCCACTGTGAGGAAGAATTTTCTAGACCAGAAGGCACTTAATGGATGTTTGTTGTGAAGTGAAAAACAAGGAGGGCTGCCAGGCTCGGATTTCCTGGTCAGCTAACGAGGCTTAAGCTTCGGGCCCCTGATAAGGCCGAGTCTGTTTTTTGTGCCTGTTGTTGCAGATTAGTTTTCTTAAGGGAATGTTGTGTAAGCTTTAAGCCCCACAAACCCGCAAGGTGCCGGGAGAGCCCCCAGGCCCTGGGGCTGCTGGAAAGGAGGCCCCAGGACCTCTCAGTGCGTGGAGGGGGTGGGTATCTGGGAACCAGAGCGCGCAGTTGCCCAGCGCCCCTCCCCCACCACCGCCTCGCACAGACCCCCTCGCCAGCCACGTGTGACAGGCTTCTATGCAGGGGCTGTTGTGGGGGGACCTCCCGCTCCATCATGGGGACTCAGGGAGACCCAGCTTGAAAACCCAAGGGCCAGAGGCGTCCCCAGCCTTCTCCAGCCCACTCCGCAGCTGATCCCTGGAACCCCTGCCCTGATGGGCTCCACAGACAGGCCTCCGCCACTAACTTACTTTGTGACCCTATGAAGCCCCTCTCTGGGCCTCAGTTTCCCATTAAAAAATAAACACATCATGACAGGGTTAGACCAGCTGAGCCTGGGGGGCCTTCAGGCACTCAAGCCCTGCGACTCCCCAATGTGTGTGGGCCCCCGGCGCCCCGCTGCAGGCCTGGAGGCTGGGCGTGGCGGAACATCCATGTAACTGCCCCAAATGGGCATCACTGAACACTGGCGCTAGGTGAGCCGTGTGACTCACAGCCCTGCCATTTCCTGCCCGCCCGCCAGGGCAGGACCATTGTTCAGAACCGGGCTCTGATGGTTCTGCCAGGGAAGGGGCGGCCCCAGCTCACAGACCGTGCCTGCCAGCAGCCCGGCTCATGGCAGGGGTGGCTTTGCCAGGGCTCTGAAAGGCAGGGCTCCAGCAGCCCCAGTCGCCCCACGCCAGGCCACAGACACCCTGGGGAGGGTTCTGTGCCCGAGGAGCTGCAGGAGTCCTCCCAATCCGCCCCTCTGGGCTGCTGTGAGGCCCCGAGAGAACCAAGCCGCCCCAGAAGAGCGACCTATCCACATCAGCACGGGGCTTGACCCCACCCCAGGCTTCAGCCAGCTGCACCCACATGTCCCAGGGGAGGGGCCCTCCTCCCTGCCACTGTCCAGGGTCGATCCCAGGGATAAGTGGGGACCTAAGACAGCAAGGCACACTCAGCCCAATCTCATCACCTGTGGGACTCCCACATCTGAGAAAATTTATTCTCTTCTCCAGGACTCCAGCGCGAAGCCAGAGAAAAAACGGGCAAAGACGGGTGGACTTCACCAGAGAGGCAGACGAGGGTAACGGGGGGGGGGGGGGGGGGGGGGGGGGGGGGGGGGGGGGGGGGGGCACACCCTCTGGGCCCAGCAGGGCCTAAGCCAGGCATGTGGAGGACCCCATGGGCCTGGGCGCCCTGCTGGAGGACAGAGAGGAGGCCGGGGCGCCTCAGAACCTGACGGAGGGGCCCTTCCCCACGGTGGACGTGAAGGCGGCCTTGGGCACGGGGCTCTCCGACCTCTTCGGGGCGGGCTCGGACACTGGGGAGGGGACCGAGTGTGTGGACTGGGCCCTGGAGGCCAACGAGGGCTGCAGCAGGAAGCTGGAGGACTGGGGCATGAGGAAGGCAGGCAAGGTGGAGTCTAGCAACCTGGAGGCTGAGGCTGTCTGGGACAGAAAGGAAGAGGGGGAGGAGGTGGCAGGGAGCATGTGGGCCGAGGTCTCCATCACCACCAGCTCCCTGTCAGGCTCCAGGTCCTTCTGGGTGTCAGGGGCCGCCAGGCAGACACGTGGGCCCCTGCTGGCCGGGAAGCTGAGCTGCTGGCTGGGCGTCAGTTCAAAGAAGTACAGGTTCTGGTAGATCTGCGGCGAGATCTGCAGGGACAGAGCAGGAGCGCGGGCACCACTGGAGCCAAGGGTGCCCAGGACCAAGGGCAGGCTCACAGGAAGGGAGGGCCCAGAGGTCTTCCCGTGCAAAAGGAGAAGTCGCCAGAGTACTGTGGCTGTCACTGATGACCACTGCCCATGGGCCATGCCCACTTGACACCAGGCCCAGCACCCAGCCCTCCCTCCGCACTGTCATCTGTGCCCCTAGCAACCCTGCAAGGTCGGCACCCAGACTTCTCCCCTCGTGGAGCGAGGCCCGGGCTGGAGCCTGTGTGAGGCCCAGGTGCTAAGAGCTCCTGGAGTGATCCCTCTCATACCAAGCTCTCCCCTGCCCAGGACACCTCTCCCCCTGCAGGGACATGGCCTTTGCCATCAGCTCATTTGTTCCTAATCCCCACCAGAGAGACGAGGGGTCCCTGTGGCAGACAGGAGGGAGAGGCTGGGACCTGCCTGGGCCAGTTACAGGACAGAGCTCGAATCTGGTCTCTCCAAAGTCCCTTGCTCCCTCTTTTTCTCCCCAAGAAGAGCCACTCCTTCCATCCACTTACTTTGTCCCTCACTGTGGCACCAAGACACCTGTGTCTGCTCTTGGGCACCCACAGTGGCAGGGACACAGGCAGGAAATACACTAAAAAGCAGATGAGCAGCCACGGGCTGTGGCGAATACCTTGAAGGCCATGGCTAGGTGCTAGGACCAAGGAGGGCCTCGTCCCATAGACCCAGTGAGGCTTGTCCTCAAGGACTAAGCGGTACTGGAGGCCTCAGCCAGGAGCCTGGCAAACAAACCAGCCAGACCAGCCTCACCCCAGAACCGGCTGTGGCCCAGAGTCCTTTAAAAGGGTGAATGTCCCCATCACCCCCACCGAAGGGTCATGTGGGGCGCAGGGTGGCTGCTGATGGGATGGGACTTTCTGGCGTCTGCCCCAGCCCTCAGGGAGCAGCCTGGCCCGCCTCACCTGCTGCTTCATCGTGCCGTACTGCACTTGAGTGGACAGGAGCCTGGCGTTCATCCCCTGCTTCCTGGGCTTGTATGCCACTCCCAAGACTTTGCTCATCTGCAGGGGTCATGCCCGGAGTGAGCGTGGGGGGCAGGGGAGCCACCCTGCCCACCCCCACGCTCCCCCAGCCTCACCTGCCTGCCCTGCGACTCCCACTTGTTCCAGCTCTCCTTGATGTCTTCCGGGGAGCTCTCTTCGGCCCCTGGGGACATCGGGGCCGGCTTTTGCAGCTTGGCCCCAGCCTCCGCCTCCTTATTTGCTTTCTCGTTCAGGAGGGCCAGCAGTGCCCCCTGCTCCTGCCGTGGGAGTGCCTGGGCCTCAGCGGCATCCCTCTCCTCCCTAGCATGAGGGGTTTTCCTTCACGTGGTGTCCCCTCCACGTGCCACCCTGCAAGGGCCTGATCCCCTCCAATTTTATCCCTCCCTGAGGCCAGACCCCTTCCAGGGCCCCTCACTGAGCGAGTGTGTAATTAACGTTAGCAAAGCCCAGGTTTGGTTGGCCCAGCAAGCCCTGCCACTCTTCCACCACCTGTGCTTTCCTCCTTGGAGACCTGACACTGTTCTGGCCTTACTTTGACTCCTTGTGGAATATTTAAATATCCGCCACCCCCTCCCTCAGAGAAGCCCTACCTCATATCCCCCCCACAGGAATGTTAAGAACCACAAAGATTCCGTGGGTGCCTGGCAAACTCCTACTTACATGTCAAAACTCAATCTAAAATCTCCTCTCCTATGAAACCTTCCTTACTTGACCTACTCAATCAGGTAGATTGTCCTCTGAGTCATCCCTATTCTCCTAATGCTCCCAACACCTATCACATAAAACTGCAGTCACGCGTTTGCATGTCCATCTCCCCATGTGACCTGTGAGTTCTGTGAGGCAGCACCTGTCTGGAATGTCTTAGATCTCTAGAACCTAGCACAAGGTCTAGCAGTCAGCAGGATCTCAATAAATTTTGTTTTGAATGAACCAAAATTGTTTGAGACTTGGGTCAGGAATAAGGATGGAGTGGCTGGAGTGGGTAGGGGAGAAACCTAGATGGGAGGAACAAGTGACGAGTGGCCTGCTCCTCCCTGTGGATCAGGGAAATAACACGAATGTCTGCTCAGGACCAGAGCCTTGGCCATGGGTCCCAGGCAATCCCCTGGACGTGTAGAAATGACTTCTGCGGGGAAGATGGCTCTGGTGAATCTGACCCTGGCACTGGGGCAGGGCCCCATCTGAGCACTTGGGTTTTTGTATTTTCCCCTTTCACTGCTCAGTCTTTCAGCTGAGCTGGGCTGGAACCAGGCCTCAGGCTCTCTTGCCACAGCTGCCACGTGTGACGTCAAGCTGCCTGCAGGTCCCAAGCGTCTGGCCTTCCGGGGGCCCTCCCCAACCGTGGCCAGCTCTCCCCGACCCAGGCAGCGGGTTCCTAGAGCCTGGGGAGGCTCGTGGCATCTCCCTCCTCTGGCCAGAGAAGATCAGGTGCGCTGTGCCAACTCACGGCAGCTCCAGGTGGGAGGCCTTCTGGGCAGTGCCTGTGGGGCCGGCCTTCTCTTTGCTTGCTGTTTGTTCTCGAAGACCACTAGGGGTGTCATGGAGTATTTTCCACATACTCAGGCCAAA
This sequence comes from Mirza zaza, assembly GCA_008750895.1. NCBI lineage: Eukaryota > Metazoa > Chordata > Mammalia > Primates > Cheirogaleidae > Mirza > Mirza zaza. Next base: position 22,726 of record VSMD01047383.1, on the reverse strand, counting down.
CGTTCCTGTGATTTGACCAGACCCTGCTCAGAACAAGGACGGCGTAATCTTCTCTCAACCTTCTGCCCCTTACCCTCCGCCCTCAAGTGTCAGCCAGCCGCCTCCTACCCCCAGCCCACACACTCACCCGAATACTGACTGCCCGCCCTCTGCCAGGCATTACTCTGGGTACGCAACAAATACCTGCGTGAACCACACCCTAGCCCTAGGACGCGCCTGGAGCTCAGGCCTGAAGCACCCTGCCCACAGGTGGGATGAGATGGGAGAGTACTGGGGCATTGACCAAATGATCCTCAGGTGGGCTTCAGGTAGCTCAGGTATAAAATGGCAACAGCATAAAATGGCCAGACACCCATCAAAGGTGAATTTGGGGTGGGGGTGGAGAGGAACGGGACTGGAGTAGAAAGCAGGTAGTGAACATAGCGAAACTTGAGTCCAGTTTCTGAGTAGGGAAGAGTGAGTCATGGGCTATTCTCCTGCTGCAGAGTTTTCAAATTTAAGAAAAATAAAATAGATAACACAATCATTTTTTTAAAAAAATCATTGGACAGCCATAGAAGCAAAGAGGATTGGAAGGACTAAAATTACAGAAGAGGAAGAGTCTTTCCAAGAAGAACTGAGATTGGGAGCTGCTTTCTTGGCTGGGGGGCATGCCTGAGTCTGGGCACAGGCTGAATAAGAATTGGGGTTGGCTCAGACAGAGGAGAAACAAGCAGAGCTTCTGACAGCCACCGTGGCCAGCATGATGGGTTTATTAGTCTAGTGGAGTCCTAGACGCACAGCCACTCTTCCTGCTAGGACATCTGCTGGGCACTGGGGAGGCTTGGGTTAGAGGGCTTGGGCCAGAAAAGCAGAACGAGCTCACTGGGAGACAGAGTCCCGCTGAAGAGATCTTCTGCAACAAACACAACAAACTTCACTGCGACACGACAGAGGCAAACTCAGTCTCCCTAAAGCTGCAGCCCAGACCCAACCCAGCTCAATGCCTACTTGGATTGAGGTGATCAGCCCCAAACAGAGGAAAGAGCAAATGCCCTGGGAGGAAATAATATCAACTTCAGTCTCTACAGTTCTTTAATACAAAGTCCAGAAAAGGTTTTTCATTGTTGTTTTACATATAAGACATATGAAAAGGCAGGCAAATATAACCAATAATCAAAAGAAAAAATAGGCATTAGAAGCAGACCCTTCAGATGATTCAGACATTGGAGTTAGCAGATTAAAAACATTTTAAAACTATTATAAATAATGTTAAATAAAATTAAGGAAAACATGAAGAAAATGGGGGATGGAATGAAGATTTCAACAGAGAATTGCAATCTATAGGAAAGAATCAAATGGGCATTCTAATACTGAAAAATACAGTACATGAAATCAAGAACAAGGTAGAACTAAAATGTTAGACAATAAAGATATGGAAGGCAGGAGGAGGGAGCTCAAAATATGTTACATAGGAGAGGGGAGTTAAAAGAAGTTAAAGCTTTACTGTTTCTGGATACAATAAATTAAAAAAAAAATAAGTTAAAGCTTGCTTATTCAGATCCTTATCTTGTTCAAGAGAAGGTAAAGACATTAACTTTAGTCTTTCTTAGAAAATTAGATGAGAAAAATTCAAAATTACCCACTAAAAGCACAGGCAACAAAAACAAAAATAGACATTACACTTAGAAATTTCTGTGCATCAACAAAACAATTAACTGTGTCCTCCCCATGGGGCTTCAATTCCTCAGTTTCCTCTGGTTCGTTCCCACGCAGACATTTCCCAACTCCAGCCCAGCCTGCAGGAGCCACAGGGGTCCAGTGGGTCCCAGGTGGTCTGTGTGACTCCAGAGCCTGGTCATTCTGGGGAGACTGTCTCTGGGAGAGAGGGGCAGACAGAACCAGAGGGCTAGGTTTCCTACATCCAGATTCTTCCCCAACCTGTGGCTGCCAAGAGAGACAACTGAGCCACCACACGGAGGCTTCCACAGAGAGCAGGGCTCAGACCTTTCCTTTTGGAGTCTAGCAGTGAGCCAAGGGGTGCTCAATTTGTGAGCTCCCTGCCCACCAGCCCTCCCTAGTGCTGCTTGCCTGGTGACCCCATCAGAATGGGGCACACCCCGAGGCAGAGGGCACCCCATGGGCAATTTGGGACCAACGCGCTTCTCCCTGGCATGGTCAGGGATGATCTCCAGGGCCCCAGGGATGGACACACAGGCCGGGCTTGGTACCCCCAGGTCTTGATCATGTTGGCCAGGGGCCCAGAGGAGATATTTGTGAATTAATCTCAGGAGGCGTGGGTGCCCACAGGGGCAGATCGGGGGGAGAGTGCAGTGTGAGTCCTAGCTGCAGGGTGCTCATGGGGCACCCCTCCTCCCACAGGAGGACCACACTCCCAGCTCAGGCAGGGATCCTGGGCAGGGAACCTCCCAGCCCACATCACAGTCGTGAGGGAGCTCAGCTGGCTTGAGGTCCTGTCTGCCAGCAGTCACCGGGGGGAAATCACAGGATAGGGAAGGGTGGGGAGGAGCAAGACTTGCTCCAGACTGTGGGTCTCAGACAGCCCTGCCTCCACACACAGACTTTCTGGCTGAGTGGGGCCACTTCAGCCCCTCCCTGGTGGGCTTTGCCCAGAGGCAGAGAGCTTACTTTCATTGTAAGGAAGCTCAATGAAATACAAGAAAAAATAGGAACCCAACACAAAGAAACCACAAAAACAATGCAGGAAATGAATGAAAATTTCACTAAAGAAATGGAATTATCAAAGAAAAATCAAACAGAACTTTTGGAAAAGAAAAGTTCCTTCAAGGAAATACAAAACACAGTGGAAAGCTTTAAGAATAAGTTAGATCAGATAGAAGAAAGAATCTCAGAGCTAGAAGACAATACCTTTGAATTAAACAAGTCAGGTGAAGAGACAAAACAAACAAAGCTTATAAGAAATATGGGATGATGTAAAGAGGCCTAACATAAAAATCCAAGGCATCCTTGAGGGAGAAGAAGAAAATACACACGGGTTGGAAAATCTATTTGAGGGAATAATGGAGGAAAATTTCCCTGGCCTTGCTAGAAATCTAGACATTCAGGTACAAGAAGCTCAGGGGACTCCTGGGGGAAGTCCTTTGAGGGGGAAATAAAGACTTTCTCTGACACGATGGAATGAAACTAAAAATCAATAGCAAAAAGAAAACTGGAAAATTCACAAGAACGTGGAAATTAAACAATGCATCCTTAAACAACCAATGAGTCAAAGAAATTAAAAGAGAAATTAGAAAATATCTTGAGACAAATGAAACTGAAAACATAACAACCAAAACTTATGGGATGCAGCAAAAAGCAATACTAAAAAATAAGTTTATCGTAGTAAATGCTGACATTTAAAAAGAAGAAAAATCTCAAATAAACAATCTAACTTTACACTTCAAGAAACTAGAAGAACAAACTAAGCCCAAAGTTAACAGAGGGAAGGAAATAATAAAAGTTAGAGTATAAATAAACAAAATAGTGGCCAGGCATGATGGCTCACACCTGTAATCCTAGCACTCTGGGAGGCCAAGGCGGAAGACCACTGGAGTTCAGGAGTTCGAGATCTGCCTGAGCAAGAGAAGACCCCATCTCAATTAAAAATAGAAAAAATTAGCCAGGCATGGTGTTATGCGCCTATAGTTCCAGCTACTTGGGAGGCTGAGGCAGGAGGATCGCTTGAGCCCAGAAGTTTGAGATGGAAAGTGAGCTGTGATGATGCCATTGCACTCTATCCAAGTGAGACTCTGCCTGAAAAAAAATATAAATGAATAAACAAACTAGAAGAAAAACAATACAAAAAAGTCAGTAAAACTAAGAGCTATTTTTTTAAAGATCAACAAATTGACAAACATTCAGCTAGGAAAAAAAGAGAAGATTCAAATAAATAAAATCATAAATGAAAGAGAAGACATGAACTGATGCCAGAGAAATACAAAGACTCATAAGAGATTGCTATGAACAATTATATGCCAACAAATTGGATAACCTAGAAAAAATGGATAAATTCCTAGAAGCATACAACCTACCAAGAATGAATTATGAAGAAATAGAAGATCTGAACAGACATATAAATAGTAAGGAGATTTAATCAGTAATCAAAAACCCAGGAACAGGTGGAGTCACTGGAAAATTCTACCAAACATTTAAAGAAAACTAATGCCAGTCCCTTTCCAACACTTCCAAAAAATTAAGGAAAAGGGAACATTTCCAAACCCATTTTATGAAGCCAGCATTACCCTGATATTAAAGCCAGATAAAGATACTATAAAAAAATTAAAACTACAGGTCAATATCCCTAATAAATAGAGATACAAAAATCCTCAACAAAATACTAGCAAACAGAATTCAATAGCACAGTGAAAAGATTATACATCATAACCAAGTGGGATTTATTGCTGGGATGCAAGCATGTTGCATGTGCAAAAATCAATAATAAATGATAAAAACCACATGATCATCTCAGTTGCTGCAACAAATACATTTGACAAAATTCAATGTCATCTCATGATAAAAACACTATGTAACCTTAACATTTGTACCCCCATAATATGCTGAAATAAAAAAAAAAACTTTATATAAATAGAAAAAAATACACTGAACAAATTAGGAATAGAAGGAAATTACCTCAGGATACTAAAGGCCATATAGGAATGCCCAAAGCTAGCATAATACTCAACAGTGAAAAACTGAAAGTTTTCCTCTAGAATCAGGAACAAAGCAAGGATGCCTATTCTTGTCACTTCTATTCAACAAAGTACTGTAAGACCTAGCTAGAGCATTTAGGCAAGAAAAAGAAATAAAAGGCATCCAAATCAGACAGGAAGAAGTAAAATTATCTCTGTTTACAGATGGTATGATCTTGCATGTAGAAAACCATAAAGATTTTTAAAAATTGTTAGGGCTAACAAAGTCAACAAAGTTGCAGGATACAAAATCAATCCACAAAAATCAGTTTGATTTCTCTACACTAACAATGAGCAAGCCAAATAGGAAATTAAGAAAACAATCCCCTTTATAAAATCATCAAAAAGAATAAAATACTTAAGAATAAACTTAACCAAGGAGGCAAAAGACTTGTATCCTGAAAACTTTAAGACACTGATGGAAGAAATTAAAGAAGACACAAATAAATGGCAAGATATACTTTGTTCATGATTTGGAAAACTTAATATTGTCAAAAAGTTCATACTACCCAAAATGATTTACCAAATCCCTACCAAAATCCCAATGGAATTTTTTACATAAATAGGAAAAACAATCCTAAAATTTATATGGCACCACAAAGAACCCCAAATAGCCAAAACAATCTTGAGAAGAAGAACAAAGCTGAAAACCTTATACTTCCCAACTTAAAAATTTATTACAAAGCTATAGTAATTAAAACAGTATGGTGCTGAGATAAAGACAGACACATAGACCACTGGAACAGAATAAAGACTCAGAAATAAACCTACCCACATATACGGTCAAATGACCTTTGACAAGGGCACCAAGACTATGCAATAGGGAAAAGATAGTTTCTTAAATGGTATGGAAAACAGAATTTCTACATGCAAAAGAATGAAATTGGACTCTTACCTTACACCACATAAAAATCAACTTAAAATGTATTAAAGACTTCAACATAAGACCTGAAACTATAAAACTAGACAAAAACATAGAGGAAACATTTCCTAACCCTGGCCTTGGCAATGATTTCTTGTATACGACACCAAAAGCACAGGCAACAAAAGCAAAAATAGACAAGTGGGACTACATAAAATTAAAGTTTTTCAGCAGCAAAGGAAACAATCAACAGAGTGAAAAGGCAACCTATGGAATGGGAGAAAATATCTTGCAAATATACACCATATATGTGATAATGGGTTAATATTCAAAATATATAAGTAACTCCTACAACTCAATAACAAATTTTATTTGTTAATAAATAACTTGATTTTAAAATGGGCAAAGGACTTAGACATTCCTTTAAAGAAGACATACAAATGGCCAACGGGTATATGAAAAGATGCTCAACATCACTAATCATCAGAGAAATGCAAATCAAAACCACAATGAGGTATCACTTCATACCAATTACAATGGCTACTATCAGAGAAACAGAAAATAGCAAGTACTGGTGAAGACTTCGAGAAATTGAAATCCTTGTGCATTGATGATGTGAATATAAAATGGTGTGGCTACTACTGAAAACAGTATGAGAGTTCCTCAAAAAATTAACAATAGAACTACCATATGATTCAGGAATCCCCTTCTAGGTATCTACTCAAAATAATTGAAAACGGGATCACAGGTCAGGTGTGGTGGCTCACACCTGTAATCCTAGCACTCGGGGAGGCCGAGGCGGGCAGATTGTTTGAGTTCAGGAGTTCGAGACCAGCCTGAGCAAGAGCGAGACCCCATTTCTACTAAAAAAAAAAAAATAGAAATTAGCTGGACAACTAAAATATATATATGTATATATATATAAAATTAGCTGGGCATGATGGTGCATGCCTGTAGTCCCAACTACTCAGGAGGCTGATGTAGGAGGATTACTTGAGCCCAGGAGTTTGAGGTTGCTGTGAACTAGGCTGATGCCATGGCACTCTAGCCCTGGCAACAGAGTGAGACTCTGTTTCAAAAAAAAAAAAACAGGATCGCAAAGAGATATTTGTACTCCCATGTTCACTGCAGCATCATTCACAATATCCAAGAGGTGAAAACAACCTAAATGTCCATCAACGGAAGAATGGGTAAAAAGAATGTATTGTGCACATACAATGGAATATTCAGCCTTTAAAAAGAAGACAACACTGTCATATACTAGAACATGGATGGACCTTAAGAACACTGTGAATCCATGGTAATCAAGCTCTTAGAAATGCTGGTTGGCAGGGATTGGAGGGGGGAAATGGGAGCTGCAGTTGAGCAGGTACAGTTTCAGTCATGAAGATGTGAAAGTTCTAGAGATCTGCTACATAACAAGTGTAGTGGTTACAGTGAGGGGCACACAGGGGATCCCTAGAGTATTGGTTTCGGTTTTTTTAACTGACACATTGGGACTGCACACATTTATAGGGAGCAATTAGATGTTTTGATACGTGTATATCATATGATGATCAAATCAAGGTATTTGGCACACCCGTTACTCTTGCATGTATCATTTCTTTACGGTGAGAACATCCAAAAAGCCTTTCTTCCAGCTATTTTGTTACATACAATACCTTACTGTTAACCATCTTCACCACTCTGTGCTATGAAACATCAGAACTCACTCCTCCTACCTATTCTTTGTACCAGTTGACCAAAATCTCCCCATCCTCTTCTCCTCCCTCCCCTCCCCAGTCTCTGGTAACCACTGTTCTACTCTACTTCTGTGACATCCACGATATCAATTCTCTCTCTCTCTCTCTTTTTTTTTTTTTAGCTCCCACATACAACTGAGATCTTGTATTTGTCTTTCTGTGCCTGGCTTATTTCACTTAGCATGACGTCCTCCAGGTCCATTTATGTTGTCTCAGATGACACAATTTCATTCTTTTTTATAGTTGAGTAGTACTGCACTGAGTATAGATACCACATTTTCTTTATCTTTTTTATAGTTGAGTAGTACTGCACTGAGTATAGATACCACATTTTCTTTATCTTTGCACTATTGGACAACTGGGTTGATTCCATATCTTGGCTATTATAAATAGTGCTGCCATAAACATTGGAGTGCAGATACCTCTTTGACATGTTGATTTCATTTCCTTTGGATATATATCCAGCAGTGGGATTGCTGGATTGTGTGGTAGTTCTATTTTTAATTTTTTGAGGCATCTCCATACTGTTTTCCATGGTGGCCATACTAATTGTTCCTTGATATGGATGGTGACTATATGAGTATAATTTTGCCTTCTGAAAATTCATCAGTCTGAACTCTTCTGGTTTGTGCATTTTTCTTTATGTATAATATAACAATTAAGTTTATTTTTATTAAAGAGGAATATACCTTATCAGATATATGATCTACAAAAATATACAAAGGCAAACAATGTTGGGTGGATGGGTAAATGGTTGAGTAGCTGATGGATGAATGGACAGACTGTACAACTGGGCAGACTCACACATCCTGTAAGACTATTTGAGCAAAGGCAGCTGCTGTGGCCTGACACCCCCTCCCCACAGCATGTAAGGTTCATGCCAGCTTACATTCGAACAGGGCCAGGGACAAGAAGGGCCACAGGGCATAGCTGAGCTTCAGCAGGACACATACCAATGGCATCACCAGAGAGTTTCCAAGCCTTGACGTTCCGGTCCAGGCCAGCACTGATAACCAGCTGGAAGCTGTCCACATACAGGATGTCTGTCACACTATCCAAATGGCCATTCCAGGTAATCAGGAGCTTGGGGGGAACCAGAGAAATGGTGTGGCCAGCCACGACCTAGAGAGGACAGAACAGGAGAACTACTTATACCACGACCACCATACAAGGCTCATCAGAGGGCACACAAGACTGAGGTGGCAGAGCCTGGTTGGAGGGGCCCTGGGACACAGGCTAGAGTCCTAGCTCTGGACATATCCCACACTAACTTGTTCAGGACCTTAGGTAAGCATCGTTCTACTCTCTACTTTTCTGGGTTGGCATTTTAGATTCCATGTGTAAGTGAGATCATGCAGTATTTGTTTCTCTGTGCCTGGCTTATTTCACTTAGCAATATGGCTCCCAGGTTCATCCATATTGTCCCAAATAACAAGATTTTCTTCCTTTTTTAAGGCCAAATAGTTTTCTATTATGTATATATACCACATTTTCTTTATCCATTTATCCACTGATGGCCACTTAGGTTGATTCTATATCTTAGCTACTATGAGTAATGCTGCAATCAACATGGGAGTATAGAAATCCCTTTGACATATTGGTTTTAGTTCCTTTGGATATATACTCAGAAGTGGGATTTCTGGATCATATGGTAGTTTTATTTGAAGTTTTCTGAGGAACCTTTATACTGTTTTTCATGGTGATTGTACTAATTAACATTCCCACCAACATGCACAAGGGTTTTCTTTTCTCCACATCCTTGCCAACACTTATCTCATCTTTGTGATAATATCTATTCTAAAAGATGTGAGGTGATATCTCTTTGTGTTTTAAATTTGTATTTCCTAATGAGTAGTGATGCTAATAATTTTTTTATGAACCTGTTAGCCACTTGTATGTATTCTTTTGGGAAATGTCTATTCAGGTCCTTTGCCCAATTTTTGTTGGTTTATTTGTTTTCTTGCTATTAAGTTGTATTCCTTATTTATTAATCCTTAGATATTCCTATATTTTAGATATTAATCCTTTATCAGATGTATCATTTGTAAATACTTTCTTTCTTTCTTTCTTTTTTAAGACAGAGTCTCACTCTGTTGCCTGGGCTAGAGTGTTGTGGCATCAGCCAAGCTCACTGCAACCTCAAATTCCTGAGTTCAAGTGATCCTCCTCCTTCAGTCTCTCAAGTAGCTGGGACTACAGGTACATGCTACCATGCCTGACTGATTTTTTGTTTATATTTTTAGTTGGCTGGCTAATTTTTTCTATTTTTACTAGAGATGGGATCTCACTCTTGCTAAGGCTGGTCTAGAACTCCTGCCCTCAAGCAATCCTCCCATCTCAGCCTCCCAGAGTGCTAGAATCACAGGGGTGAACTACCACGACCAGCTGCAAATACTTTCTCCCACTGTGTGAGACGTCTCTCACCTTGGTAATTATTTCCTTTACTGTGCAAAAGCTTTTTTTATTTTTTTTTTGAGACAGAGTCTCGCTTTGTTGCCCAGGCTAGAGTGAGTGCCGTGGCGTCAGCCTAGCTCACAGCAACCTCAAACTCCTGGGTTCAAGCAATCCTGCTGCCTCAGCCTCCCGGGTAGCTGGGACTACAGGCATGTGCCACCATGCCCGGCTAATTTTTTCTATATATATTAGTTGGCCAATTAATTTCTTTCTATTTATAGTAGAGACGGGGTCTCGCTCTTGCTCAGGCTGGTTTTGAACTCCTGACCTCGAGCAATCCGCCCGCCTCGGCCTCCCAGAGTGCTAGGATTACAGGCGTGAGCCACCGCGCCCGGCCTGTGCAAAAGCTTTTTAGTTCGATGAAGTCTCATTTGTTTTTGCTTTGGTTGCCTGTGCTTTTGAGGTTATATCTAAATAATCATTGCCTAGGCCAATGTCATAGAGCTTTCTCCCTGTGTATTCTCCCAGTAGTTTTATAGTCTCAGATCTTATATTTAAGTCTTTAATCTATCTTAGTTGATTTTTGTGTATTGTGTGAGATAAGGATCCAGTGTCATTCTTCTATATGTGGATCCACAGTTTTCCCAGCGCCATTTATTGAAGACACATTTTCCTGATAACAAATGAAAAGATGCTCAACTTTGTTAGTCATCAGGGAAATATCAAGTGATTTTTGATCCATGTAAATGTATCGCCTATTCAAGAAAACACATAAATAGTTTAATTATTTTTAAAAAGAACTCATGACTTTAGAGTCCTCATTGCAAAGATCAAAGCCGATGGAAGGGGGTGTGTGCTTGTGTGTGCGTGTACATGTGTGTGTATTTGGTGTGTATATTCTTGTGTTTTACTGGTTATTGACGACTTCTGGTTAACGAAGACGTTCCCACATCAGCCAGACAACCATGACCAAGGAACGTGAAAGCTCATCATCTCAGTAGCAGAACCATGGTCCTCGCTCATTAGCGGGGCTCACGGGCACTGTCCTGAGCAACCTTGCAGGAAGCTTCCTACCTCTTTCTTATCCAAGGGAATGTAGTGTGGTACGCCGATCTCAAGCCGTTGAGGAAGCCGTTGAGGAATGGCGACCCGGAACTTGTTCTCTATTTCAGAGTCGCCCTTACTCCTATCAGATTGGGATGGCTGTTGGTCAGTGAATACGCAGTAATCCTTGATGTCCCAGATCTAGGCACAAAGTATTTAAATTTGTATTTCCTAATGATTAGTGATGCTAATAATTTTTTTTTATGAACCTGTTGGCCATTTGTATGTATTCTTTTGGGAAATGTCTATTCAGGTCCTTTGCCCAATTTTTGTTGGTTTATTTGTTTTCTTGCTATTAAATTGTATTCCTTATATATTTTAGATATTAATCCTTTATCAGATGTATCATTTGCAAATTCTTTCTTTATTTACTTTTTTTTTTAAGACAGAGTCTCACTCTGTTGCCTGGGCTAGAGTGTTGTGGCATCATCCTAGCTCACTGCAACCTCAAATTCCTGAGTTCAAGTGATCCTCCTCCTTCAGCCTCTCAAGTAACTGGGACTACAGGTGCATACTACCATGCCTGGCTAATTTTAGTGGCCTAGCACCCCCTGACCCAGACCCCACCTCACTCTGTGAGCTCCTCCCAAACCATTCCTCTTCACTCCGGGGGTCGTTCTTACCCACACCTCTGAGATACCTGGCCTCTCAGGGCCAGAAGGGGCCTTAGGGATCTTCTAGGCCAGACTTCTTGGCTAGCTGGCAAAGAGGGTGTGACTGGCTCAAGAACAAGATAATCCTGCCTTGTGTGTTACCACAAGGCACAAAATCAGTTCCTGAGACAGCTAGTGGCAGATTAGCCACACGACTGGGGATGAGGGAGTCATCAGAGGATAATGACAGCATGGGATTCCCTGGGGAAGGCTTCCCGGAGGGCCTTTTGCACCAATCCCTCCCTCATTTCTCTGGCTGTACAGAGCAGGAGAGGCCTTCTACAGCAATCCACCCTCTTCCCCCCATCGTGTTACAAATGCAACCAGTACTGGGAGAGAGCAGGCACTAGACAGAGGCCATGTGCAACCAAGAGGGGGCCAAAAGCTGGCACCAGCCCCTCAATCTTAATGCCAGCTTTTCCTCACCTTGATTTGCCCTTGGGAATCCCCTGTGACGAGGATGTGGTCATTTTTGTCAGTGGCCATGGAACCCACGACAAAAGTACCATACTCTTTGAGGTCCACGGGGAACTTCCCCAGCAGGCCTCCGCCGCTCCCGTGGATGGACCAGGCGTAGATGTAGCCGTCGCTGCAGCTGCTCAGCAGGGCAGCCATGTGTGGGTGGCGAGGCCGGGTCTGCAGGAAGATGATCTGCGTGGCAGAGGTGGGCCTGGCTCAGCAGGGCTGAGGGAACCCGGGACAGTCACCCAGGACTGCACCCCGGTGGTCCCCCATGTTCCTGGGTACCTAACAAGAATGGTGATGGCAACTCCATCCCTCCTACCTAGCTGATGACAAGGAACATCGTACTGGGCTATGAACTATAGAGGACAGGGATTTGTGTCTTTTTTGTTCACTACTGTATCCTCAATAACTACAACAATGCCTGACACATAGGACATGATCAATAAATGTTTACCGAATGAAGACACACAAGTTTGACTTGACATAGGGCTCAAACAAGATTGTTCAAGGCCTGTAACTCAACTCAAAATGATTTAGAGAAGGAACTCTCCTCTTCATCTATATCTATCACGAAATACCCATAATTTCTAGCCGATCATCAAGAAAGCATTTTAACCAAATTCTTGTTCAAGTCTTGCTTTGATCAAACCCTTTGCTAAGTCCCCCCTCTGCTCGCTTCTGCCTTACATGACACTGCTGTGGCCCACATGGGGGCCACCATGGGAAGCTACCCAGCATGGCAAGCATGGGAAGAGAGTTTCCTGCTGGCACCCTGCATGAGGCCAAGAGCACGGTCAGGGGGTAGAGCAAGTCCAGCCAGGAAGGTGAGATCGGAGGCTTCCTCACTCCTGCTCACTCAGAACTTGAAGTTGTGATGGCTGACATGTCCCCAAAACATGTCGCCAACAATGTGAAAAGAAATCTTGATTATTATTATTTGCAAAGAAGTCCAGAACGAGATGCTCAACCTGCGTCAACCTGCTCTCCATCGGCCCAGGTGCCAGGGACAAAAACAAGGATCTGATGGCTTCACTGGTGAAGTCATCACACATACAATGAAGAATAAAATACTTTTCCAAAATACTGAAGAAGTAACACATCCTAATTCATTCAAGGCCAGCATTATCCTGATACCAAAGCCAGACAAAGACACTACAGAGAATATATATATATATACACACACACATACATATATATACACCAATATCCCTAATGAACACTGACGCAGAGCATCACACTTGGCAGGCGGGAGCCCCCTGGCAGAGCAAACTGAAGCTGCAGCCTGGGACCAGACAAATCATCAGAGATGAGGTCTCACTGTGTTGCCCAGGCTCGACTCGAACTCCTGAGCTCAAGGGACCCTCCTGTCTCAGCCTCTTGAGTGAGCAGCTGGGACTACAGGCACACACCACCACACCCAACTAATTTTTTTTTAATTATTTTTTAGTACAGACCAGACCTTGCTATGTTGCCCAGGCAGGTCTTGAACTCCTGGCCTCCAGGGATCCTCCCGTCTCTGCCTCCCAATCAAGGTCATCTTTTGGAGTTCAGTTAACTCTTCCTTGGCTAACCTGCTCTAGCTTCATTTTGAATGGATGGTCACTCAATCTGGCCTTTATCACTCTCCATCAAATGAGACAAAGTTCACAGGGATGTATTCCAGCTCAGTGCTGGGGGAAGCTAAGCGACCTGATCCAAGGCAGAGCCGCACACTTCTAGGGGAGTAACAGCACCTTGATAATTGACGTCTTGAACACAGCCTGTACCGGAAACAATTTTTCATCATTCAAGCAACAACTTCTTTCACTGACCACAAAAGTCATGTTTATATTGTGTGAAACCCTATTTTATTGCTTTGTTATCCAAAGATAACCAATAACCACATCCAACTGTATCTGCTCATTTTATATCCATGGGTGAAAGAAGAAAAAAAATGCCAAACTCGTTCACGTTTCCCCTTCCTCAAGCCATCCCCACTTGGACTAAATGGTGGTGTATGCCTGTCCGTATGGGTAACATGTTTCTGAACAGCCAGCTGAGGGGCTGGTTCCTCTCCCCTCACCAGAGCCCAGAGGCAGATCCCATTTTTTGAGAGGTCGAAGCAGCAGCCTAAGGTAGTGATCATCTCACTGGAATGGTGTGAGCCCCAGCCTCTCGCCTCTCCACCTCTCTGCTACAGGAGAGCCGCAGTGCAAGACACTGGGAGACATCAGATGGCGTTCTTCCACTGAGCGTCCAAGGCAGGGTCCTCTGGCTCTCAGAGAATCAATCATGAAGGAAGTTAAATGGGTGACCATAGTACAAAACCAGCTCCAATAAATTTGATGGAAGTGCATGAGAAACTCAGCTTCTCTTCACCAAATAGGTTCGCAATAGAAGAATGCCCAGTAAAAGAGAACTGCAAATCACTTTGTTTACCGAAGCCTGTGAAACCCAGTGGTGGTACACACCTGCAAAGCACAGATCCACTGGTCGAAGAGGTCCAATAACTACCTACTAAGACTGTGTTATTTGGCCATGCCGTGATAGTCATTTAGCCTCACTGTCCTCCCCCTCTCTCCTTTTAAGGGAATGAGTGCTTTTTGCTTAATATCTTTTATGCAATGTTTATGCAATTTATTTGTGGGGACAAAAGTGACTTTATTTTAAACACTAATCCACCTGACTAACCCCGAGTCCACAATGCCTCCAAAGTGTTTAGCTGATGTATTACTCTTTATGTAGGAACGCCTATTCACCGTAAGTTTTGCTTTCCTTCAAAACAACCCTTGATGTTGCTGCATACATAATAGGATATGACACTTTTAGCCACTACACATTCCTCCCAGACCACATATACTTCTTCCCTAAGATAGAAGCCCTGGGTCTCAGGAGTTGCTGTTGGGAAGATCTAACTGTCTGGTGGCCACCAAAGACCATGCTTCTATCAGCAAGTTCCCCTAATAAATCATCCTAAACCAAAAAACAAAACAAAAACGAAAACACACTGATGCAAAAAATTCTCTAAAAAATACTAGCAAAACCAAATTCAGTAGCATATTAAAAGGATTATATACCATGACCAAGTAGGATTTATTCCTGTAATGCAAGGATGGTTCAACATATGAAAATCAATCAATGTAATATACCACCTCTTAACAGAAAGAAGTGCTTTGTCTTGAACTCCATACAAGCTCTCCCTAGGATGGTCTTTGTGCCTGCTGTTCCCTCTGCCTGAGTCACCCTCCTTCCAGATAACTGCAGGCCATGTTTCCTTACTTCCTTCAAGCTCTGTGCAAATGCCGCCTCCTCTGTGAAGCTCTCCCCCACCAGCCTATTAAAACAGCAACACCATCGCCACCTCCCATGCCTGTTCTTCCCGCTCTCTTCCCAGCCTTCTTGTTCTCCACTCAATTTGCTCACTCTCTGATGTGCCCTTTATTTCACTTGCTGGTTAATTTTCTGTCGTGCCCCAAATGGAATGGCAGCTCCATGAAGGCAGGGGCTTGGTGTCTTTTGTTCATGGCTCCCTCCCAGTGCTTGGCATGTGGGAGATGCCTGTTCCATGACAGCACTAAGTCACCAACCCAAAAGGTCAGGTTTTGAACCATCTACCATGGATTCACAGATTTGAAGAGATAGGGTCTGTTGATAATTCTGCTTCCAAGAATCTGTCCTTTCAGTATACTCACACTAGTACACCAAAATGCATGTACAAGGATGCTCAGTGCAGTGCTGCTTCTAAAAGCTAAAACCTGGAACTAACTGTATGTTCATGATACATCTAAATTATGGGGCAGTATGAAATTATTAAAAAGAATAAGACAATAAAAGACTAAGATGACTCTAAATTACTGACATGAAGGCATACCCATGATATATACTTAAATAAAAACTCAAATGGCAAGACACAGCTATCATTTTATGTCACTGCTCTAAAAAAGGCTCAAACCAATCTGTTAACAGTGACCGTGAGTTACGAGCGGCATGGGGTAGGATGAGCAACACACAGGGGACCTTTATTTTTTCTTTACACACACTTCTATTCTTTCTTTTAAATTCATTAGCATTATTACTTTTAAAAGTTTTTTAAGGTACTTTTTAAAAGGGAAGGAAGAACATTCACAGAAGAGGAGGTGCAGCCACTCCCCGCTCTCCGCCCAGCACTGCAGGACCAACCCTGGGGGCACCGCCGCTGGTTCTCAAGTCCCTGGTCCCTGAAGCTGGGCCATGGGGCAGGCCTGCCACATCCTACCCCAACTATGATATGTATTTGCAGGAGGGGGAGTAACTATTACCGCAAGGGGTGTCCAGGGTCAGGAAGTGTAAGGCATGGGAGGAACAGAGAACGGAGGTGAGCCAATCCCCCAACTTGAATGTCATACAAAACACCGTCCCCGGTAACAGGAGGGCATTCTAACAGTGGATTCTAGAAATGCCACTTCTCCTATCTCCCAGACCAGCACCCCCAAGCATGAGGGTCACACTGCTCACCCCCCTAAGCACCCCGTCGCCCAGGCCCCCCAGCCCCATCTGCCTGCCGGCTGCCTGGCTCACGCCCGACTCCCTGGCAGGGCATGGCCAACCTTCTCCACGGAAGCGCTGGACCGCAGCAACATCGTCTTCCGGAGCTCCCCTTTTTTCACTTCAGCCTCGTGCGTTGATGACTGTCTGCTACGGCGCTTGCTTGACCACTTGAAAACATCAGCGCTGACACGTTTCTGAAAAGAAAAATGGGCCTCCAGGGTCACCATCAGGCTCTTTCCCTTCCCCGTGGGGACCGGATACCAGAGGCAGATGACGAACAAGCAGCTGCCCTGTGGGAAGCACAGCAGGTGTGTGGTGCGTCCTGAGCTGTAAGCCACTCTGAGGGTGGGAAATCTCCACCTTAAGTTCCCAGCAATTCTGCTGAGACAGAGGCTTGCGTCTGCCTTTGGGAAAGATCCTTCCTTTGTCCTGGAAGAGACTACCTGGTTAAAAGTGAGGACAGAGGGGCCTAGGTATCCGTTGCTCTAGAAGATCTGAGAGCAGGGGTGTGACCCTGACACTTCAAAGGTGGCATGAATGTTGTATGGTAAAGGGCACACATCTTAATGGCAGAATTACGTCCTGGCAGATAGTGCTAGATCTAGGTCTAGACTGTGCTATGCCTGGCAATTGTGTGCTTGGGCGGGGCGGTGTTGCTCACTCAAGCCTCGGCTCAGGAAGGGGATCAGACTTCAGCTGGGGAAACAATCTGACTGGCTCCTCTGCTGCCTCGGGAGCCTCCTGCCCTCGTTCTCGTTCTCGCTGCTGCAAGCCTAAAGCCTACCCACCCCCTGCAGGCAAGGAGAGTGGTTCCTCCTGCTCTTTCTCCCTGCTCCCCTAAAACAGAACTGTCAGTCATTCAAGGAAGAGTTAATCCTGGGGCAGAAAAGGGGCCCAGAGGAGGAGGAAAGTGGTTTGCCAACATCTGGGCCTCAGACCTTCACAGCCTGGTCTCCAAGGAGGTGAGGCCTCCATGGCTCCCGTCTGCATCTGGGCCGGGGCCAGGAGATATGAGCTTGAGGACTGAGAATGGAGCCCAGGATCTAACATCCAATTTTAGACTTCTGGGGTTACGTTCCCTTTGGGTCCCGCCCCTAAGCTTTCAGACTTTGGAGCCTGGTATTGCCACGCTCTGGGAACGGGCTATGCCCAGGCTTGAGGCAGCAGAGTGGGTTAGATGCGGTAGGACTAAAACAGGGAGGTGCCCTGTCTGGGCCCGCAAGGCTTGGAGTGACAGACACTCTGGAAAAAGTGCCTCTGCACAAGAAAACAAACGCACAACGAAGGAATGTAGGCGGCTGGAGAGGGAGGGTCGCCTCCTGCTTGGGCTCTGGCTCCTACCTGCTGGAGCACAGGTCTGTCTGGTTCCTTGTCTCTCTCGAGTCCTATCACTGGGGCGGACAACGTCTGGCTCCGCCTCAGGTTGGCAGTGGCCACAGAGAACCTCCTGGGGGACTTGTACGCCCACTTCTCCGGCTCCGCACAGGGCATGCTGGGCCTGGGACAGCTGTCCACGTCTTTCGCCTGTGCCAGGAAGAAAGCAGCTCGTAGGACATCGCCATGTCGTGGAGGGAAATTCGGCCCTATGCCAATACTGTGGGGCCGTCCCAGCACCCCAGGCCTTGCTTCCCAGAAACCTAGCACCCTTAAAGGCATCGGACCAGAGCTTATGACCCCACTCTGGGCCAGCTGCAAATGCCCTGAGTACCCGCAGGCAGGACACTGCGCACATGAGGAACTCAGTCTCCCCATCTGTAAAATGGACAGTGGTTCCCAAATCTTTTTGAGGTTGTTTTTAACCTCAAAGGAAGCTCTGAAGTATAAAATGGATAAAAAGCTGAGCTCTTCTGGGAAAGCCCCACCTACCAGAGCCCCCTCACCGATACAATAACTTCCAAGCATCTCTCCCCAACACCTTTGGAAAACCACTGGATGAGGTGACCCCTAAGGTCCCTTCCAGCTTTAATCTGCTAAGATATGGCAATTCAGAGACTGTACAGGCTTCCTAAGCCCCTACTAGGAGCCTGGTGGGCACAGAGCAGTAATGTGTAATAGCAACAGGTAAGATGTGAGCCACCTTCAAGGAATGAGTAACCTGTAATACTAACAGGGACAGGACTAGCACCATCAGCCCTGGAGCCAGACTGCCTGAGTTTAGATCTACCCCTCGTTGGCTGTGTGACCTTAGGCAAGGTGCTTAACCTCTCTGTGTCTGTTTTCTCATCTACCCAATGAGGAAAATTAGGGAAACCTACCTGCCTAGTTCCCAACCCCTTCCAGAACAAGTCACCACTGTCCCTTTTACTTCCCAGGGTGCTCCCTGTCCTCCACGCCCTACAGGATTCTGGCCCACAGCAGCTGAGAGGAGAGTGCACCCTGCTGACCATACCTTCTTGGGCTGCAGGGGCATGGGGCCCTCAGAGGCGTTGAAATTGATGATGGGCTTGAAGATGTTGGTGTTCCAGAAGAGGATGTCCCCATTGTAAGAGGAGGTCCCGAGGAACTGGTTCCGGTACTTGGCCATGCTCAGGATGTCGTCTGTGTGGAAGGTCTGCCAGTGGTAGCACAAGAGCACTGGCCTGGTCTTGTGGAACCTGTTGTGCATATGGCCAGAGGCAGGAGAGCTGAGAGCTCTGCCTTTCATGCTCTACTGAGAGAACACTGAGGCCTTTATGATTCTGGAAGCCCACTCAGAGAAGGATAATCTCAGCTGTCAGAGCTGGGTTGAAACCATTGGCCTCATTTACTGAACACTTACTACGTGCCAACTATAAAGACCCCATCCTAGGTGCTTTACATAAACTAACCTTATGGATAATGAATCTTAATTCACCCTCAGACACCTGGGTAAGGATTAAGGCTCAAAGAAGGGGGAAAGGCCCCCTAAAAGGGAAGAAACCATGCACGTGCTGTTCCCTCTGCCTGGAACGCACATCCTATCCCAAGGACTTCACCGAGACTCTCCTGTTCACCCTTCGGATCATATTCCACCCGCAACATCCTTAGCTGAGCCTTTTCTGACTGCCCCCCAAGAAGAAATCAGGTTTCCACCCACTCCCAGAAACCTCTACTTGTTAGGTTTATTCAATATATTGAACTATACAGGTCTATTCAATATACTTTATTCAACATAAAGTATATTGAATAGCATTCAATATACTTTATAATATAAATGAAATTATTTGATTGGTGGCTGCCTCCTAGATATAGATTGAGCATTTGTGTTCCCCCAAAATTCATACGTTAAGACCTAATCCTCAGTGTGAGGGTGATGGGGGTGGGGCCTTTGGGAGGCGATGAGATCAGGAGGGCAAAGCTCTCACAAACGGGACTGGTGCCCGTATAAAAAGGGGCCCTGGAGACATCCCTTGTTTTTTCGGCCCTGGAGGGGTACAGTGAGAAGATGGTCATCTATGAACCAGGAAGCAGGCCCTCACCAGACCCAAATTTGCCAGTGCTTTCATCTAGGACTTAACAGTCCCCTGAACTGTAAGAAATAAATCTCTGTTGTAAGCCACCTACTCCATGGTATTCTGTTACAACAGCCTGAGTGCACTAAGACAGAAATTGGTACCAGAAGTAGGGTGCTGTCATAATGAATACCTAAAAATGTGCAAGCAGCTTTAGAACTGGGTGATATGCAGAAGCTAGAGCAGTTTTGAGGTGCATGCCCGAGGAAGGCCACATTGCCACGCACAGACCACTGAGAGTGATTCCTGTGAGGGCCCAGAAAGAAAATAAGAGAGCTGCGGAGAAAGCCTCAATCTTCTTAGAGAATTCCTAAATGATCCTGGGTAGAATGTTGGTAGAAATATGGATGGTAAAGACCATTCTGGTGAAGTCTTGAAACTGGAAGAAAGGCCCATCCTTGTTAAAAAGGGGCGAAGAACTTGGCTGAATTATGTTTGTGGTCTAGTGTTTCATGGGAGGTAGAACTTGTGAAAGAAGAAATTAGAAATCTGGCTGAGGAAATTTCTAAGCTACATATTAAAGGAGTGGCCTGGCTTCTCCTGACTGCTTATAATAAAATGCAAATCTTAGCACTTTTAGAGACAAGGTAGGAGGATTGCTTGAGGTCAAAAGTTCAAGACCAGCCTGAGCAAGAGTGAGACCCTGTCTTTACTAAAAATAGAAACTTAGCTGGGTGTTATGGCATGTGCCTGTAGTCCTAGCTACTTGGGAGGCTGAAGCAGGAGTATCACTTGAGCCCAGGAGTTAAAGGTTGCAGTGAGCTATGATGATGCCACTGTACTCTAGCTGGGGCAACAGAGCCAGACCCTGTCTCAAAAAAAAATTTTTTTGGCCGGGCACGGTGGCTCAAGCCTGTAATCCTAGCTCTCTGGGAGGCCAAGGTGGGCGGATCGTTTGAGCTCAGGAGTTCGAGACCAGCCTGAGCAAGAGCGAGACCCCGTCTCTACTGTAAATAGAAGGAAATTAATTGGCCAACTAATAGATATAGAAAAAAAAATTAGCCGGGCATGGTGGCACATGCCTGTAGTCCCAGCTACTTGGGAGGCTGAGGCAGCAGGATTGCTTGAGCCCAGGAGTTTGAGGTTGCTGTGAGCTAGGCTGACGCCACGGCACTCACTCTAGCCTGGGCAATGAAGTGAGACTCTGTCTCAAAAAAAAAAATAAATAAATATTTTTTTTAATAAAGACCAAATTGTTGGCCGGGCGCAGTGGCTCATGCCTGTAATCCTAGCTCTCTGGGAGGCCGAGCCGGGCAGATTGCTCAAGGTCAGGAGTTCGAAACCAGCCTGAGCAAGAGCGAGACCCCGTCTCTACCACAAATAGAAAGAAATTAATTGGCCAACTAATATATATAGAAAAAATTAGCTGGCATGGTGGCGCATGCCCATAGTCCCAGCCACTCGGGAGGCTGAGGCAGTAGGATTGCTTGAGCCTAGGAGTTTGAGGTTGCTGTGAGCTAGGCTGATGCCACGGCACTCACTCTAGCCTGGGCAACAAAGCGAGACTCTGTCTCAAAAAAAAGAGACCAAATTGTTAATTAAAAAGGAAGCAGAACTTAAAGATTCAGAAAATTCTCAGCCTATCCATGTAGAATGGGATGAGAAAGCCTGTTTAGGAGATAACATTAGAGGTGTAGCCAAGTGACTATTTGATGAGATTGGATCAACCATCTCACCAGAAGCCACATGCTATTCTCCAAGACAATGGAAGAATGACCCTGATGGCAATTCAGAGATCATTAAGACGGCCCCTCCCATCTCAAGCCCAGAGTGCAAGGACTCTAGGGCCATAATAGTTTCAAAGGAGGGGCCACCAGTGCCTGAGGGACTGCAGCACTCCCTGCCCACCATCACCTCACATCACAGGCTCCATTCGCTTCGCTCCTCAGCCACCCATGGGCAGCTCAGTGGGCTTAGGTATGGCACGAGCTCCACCTGGCTTTCACAGGACAGGGCCTCCCGGCAGAGCCACGGGCTCAGGATCTCAGCCCCAGAGAGCTAGGGGCCCATTCAGGGAACGGCGACAGGAACGGGATCCAGACACAGAGCCACCCTGGGGGCAGAGCCAGAGACTTGGAGTCCCAGCCCTTGCCTGGCAAAGCCTCAGGGGCAGGGTTGCTACCCCGGTGAGTCTGGAAGGCAGGACCTCCAGCCCAGTGGCATGAAGGCCAGGGCAGCAAGCCAAAGAGCAGTATCTTTGAGGCCTAAGGTCTACTGGAATCTGCCCTGATGGATTTTCAACTTGCTTGGGACCTGTCACTCCTTTCTTCTTTCCTATTTCTCCCTTTTTGTCTATCCTATGCCTGTCCTACCATTATATTTTGGAAGCACATAATACATTGGTATCACAGATTCACAGCTAGAGGGGAATTGGCCTCAGAATGAATCATACCTTGATTTGGATAATATAAACCACATGTGATTTAGATAATATGAGACTTTGAACTTGGAAATTAAAGCTGATGTTGGAACAAGTTAAGACTTTGGAGGCTATTGGGATGAAGTGAATGAATTTTGCATGAGAGAAGGACATGCATTTGGGGAGCCAGGAGTACAATGCTATAGACTGAATTTTGTTCCCAAAATTCATCAATTGAACTCTAATCCTCAATGTGAGGGTATTTGGGGGTAGGGCCTTTGGGAGATGATGAAGTATTAGTGGCCTTATAAAAGACACCCCAGAGAGATCTCTCACCCCTTTCACCATGTAAGGTTACAGCAAGAAGACAGCTGTCTATAAGCCAAGAAGAGAGCCCTCACCAGACACCACATCTGCCAGCAACCTTGACCTTGGACTTCCCAGTCTCCAGAACTGTGAGAAATAAATTTCTGTTGTTTATAA
>VSMD01047382.1:0-14618 GCA_008750895.1 Mirza zaza | reverse complement strand
GGAGACTTCAAAAAATGATTCTTTCCCACTGTTCCTTCATATGCAAGTGTTTTGCCCCCAGGGCCTGAGGTTCTTGTTTTTCTGTTTGTCGGGCTTGTCTCAGACCCTGGTACAGACACAGCATGAGCGAATTGCACGAGATGGGGGCAAGGACAGTCTGGAGCCCTTCCCTCACAAAGGCGAAAAATCTTCTGGACTTTTCGCCTCCAAATTTTAAGATCGACTGTTGCTTGACAATGTGTGATTTGCTTTACTTTCCTCTGTGAGTGGTCAGTATGGAGAAATATTAATGTCTACTTTTTCTGTTTTACAGTCTTCATTTTAAAGATCTAATTACTGAATTCCTTTTCTTGAATATTGCACTGGGCCTGCTGACCTAATAATTCTCTTATCTCTAATTTCCCATCATTAGCTGTACTTGAAGTTGTATCTTGCACATACTCCTGAGCTAGCAAATGTGTGGAAAAGGTAGAGACTGTCCCCCTTGCAGGAGGAAATGGCTCAGATCACCTGAGAGCCAAGTCTCAAGTGCACCATCAACATTGCTGCCTGCTGTTTGGTGGCATTTTCAGGTATGTTAATTTAGATTTAGTTGTGGTATCACCAACTAGGGTAGCATAGCTATTCTGCGCTTCAGAAATGCTGAGACAGGTACATCCTTGAGGGGCTAGGAAAGTCCATTACTCAATGAGTCTACGGGTCCAACTGTCCTGAATCTTTTCTGTCTAGGTCTATTCCTTTGTCACCTTCTGTGACTGCCAGAGCCAGTCAGTAGTGTGCTATATGTTTTGATGTAATACTGTCAAGTCTCTGGTAGATTTATAGTTCCTCATTCTTAGGGATTCAGTAATGAGAAGATGTTTCAATTTTCTTGATGATGTTTGAAAGGATAATTCTTTGAACTCCATTACTGCTGGTGAAATAAACATCATATTAAAATAATAATGACAGCTACTTTGTTGAGGATCAACTCTGTGCCAGATAGCATCACACGTGTTTTATGTATCATACGTCTTTGGAGCAACATGAGAGCATAATAGCCCTGCAAGGCAGGTGTTATTTATTTATTTTTTTCAGCATATTATGGGGGTACAAATGTTAAGGATACGTATATTGCCCTTGCCCCCCTCCCCCCTCGAGTCAGAGCTTCAAGCGTGTCCATCCCCCAGTTGGTGCACATCGCATTCATTATGTATGTATATACCCATCCCGTCTGCCCCACCTGCCCAACATTTTTCCATTTTTGGGATACTTCACTTAATAGAATGGGTTCCAGCTCTATCCAGGAAAATATAAGAGGTGCTATATCAACATTATTTCTTATAGCTGTCTAGTACTCCATGGTATGCATATACCACATTTTATTAATCCACTCATGAATTGATTGGTATTTCGGTTATTTCCACATCTTTGCAATTGTGAATTGAGCTGCTATAAACATTCGAGTGTAGGTGTCTTTTCCATAGAGTGACTTTTGTTCTTTTGGGTAGATGCCCAGTAATGGGATTGCTGGATCAATTGGTAGATCCACTTCTATCGCTGTAAGGTATCTCCATATTGCTTTCCACAGAGGTTGAAGTAGTTTGTAGTCCCACCAGCAATGTAGGGACTCCTATTCTCCACATCCACACCAACATTTATTGTTTTGGGACTTGTTAATAAAGGCCATTCTTACTGGAGATAAGTGATGTCTCATTGCAGTTTTGATTTGCATTTCCCTGATGATTAGAGATGTTGAGCATTTTTTTCATATGTTTGTTGGCCATTATTCCAACTTATGAGAAGTTTCCGTTCATGTCCTTTGCCCATTTTTTGATAGGGTTGTTTGATTTTTCCTTGCTTATTTTCCTAAGTTCTAAAAAGATTCTAGTTATCAGCCCTTTATTGGATGTGTAGCTTCCCATTCTGTGGGTTGTCTGTTTGCTCTCTTGTCAGTTCTTTGGCTGTGCAGAAGCTTTTTAATTTGATCAGGTCCCATTTATTTATATTTGTTGCTGCTGTGATTGCCTTTGGGGGTCTTCTTCATAAATTCTTTGCCTAGGCCAATGTCTAGGAGAGTATTTCCAACATTTTTCTCTAGAATTCTAATAGTTTCACACCTAAGGTTCAAGTCTGTTACCCAGCATGAGTTGATTTTTATGAGAGGTGAAAGGTGTGGATCCTGTTTCAGTCTTCTACATGTGGCTATCCAGTTTTCCCAACACCATTTATTGAATAAGGATTCTTTTCCCCAGTGTTTGTTTTTGTCTGCTTTGTCAAAGATAAGATGGCTATATGAGGATGGTTTTATATCTAGGTTCTCTGTTCTGTTCCACTGGTCAATGTCCCTGTTCTTGTGCCAGTCCCACGCTGTTTTTATTTATTTATTTATTTCAGCATATTATGGGGGTACAAATGTTAAGGTTACGTATATTGCCCTTGCTCCTCCTCCCTCCTTGAGTCAGAGCTTCAAGCATGACCATCCCCCAAACATTGCACATCTCACTCATTATCCAAGCTGTTTTAATTACTATAGCCTTGTAATATAGTTTGAAGTTTGGTAAATTGATACCTCCCATTTTGTTTTTATTGCCTAGGATTGCTTTTACTACATGAGGTTTTCTCTGCTTCATATGAAACATAAAATTATTTTTCCTATATTTGTGAAAAATGATGATGGTATTTTAATAGGAATTGTATTGACTTTGTAGATCACTTTGGGTAGTGTAGACATTTTAACATTGTTGATTCTGCTGACCCACGAGCATGGTATGGTCTTCCACCTATTTATATCCTTCGCTATTTCCTTCTTCAGTGTTTCATAGTTCTCTCTGTAGAGGTCTTTCACTTCCTTAGTTAAGTATATTCCAAGGTACTTTATTTTCTTTGTTGCTAATTTGAAGGGAATTGAGTCTTTGATTTGGTTCTCACTTTTACTGTTGTTGGTGTACATGAATGCCTCTGATTTCTGTGTATTGATTTTGTATCCTGAGACTTTACTGAATTCATTTATCAATTCAAGGAGCCTCTTGGTCGAATCCTTGGGAGTTTTCTAGGTATAATATCATATCATCAGCAAAGAGTGAGCATTGCTTGCGTTTGGATGCCCTTAATTCCACTCTCTTGTCTGATTGCTATAGCAAGAACTTCCAGCACTATGTTGAATAGAAGTGGAGATAGTGGGCAACCTTGCTTTGTTCCAGTTCTAAGTGGGGATGCTTTCAATTTTTCAACCGTGTTAGGGTTGATTTCTACTTTTATTCCACTGTAATCTGAAAAGATACATGGTATAATTTCTATTTTTAAAAATTTTTTGAGACATGATTTGTGCCCTAGGATTGGTCAATCTTAGAGAATGTCCCATGAGCTGATGAGAAGAATGTATATTCAGTGGTTTTGGGGTAAAATGTCCTGTAAATGTCAGTCAGCCCCATTTGTTCTGGAGTTCTGTTTAAGTTCATTATTTCTTTGTTAATTTTCTTTGTTAATTTTCTGTTTGGAGGATCTGTCCTGTGCTGTCAGCGGGGTGTTAAAGTCTCGGCTATTATGGTGTTGTTGTTTATCCATTTGTTTAGATCAAGTAGAGTTTGCTCTATGAATCTGGGTGCACCTAAGTTGGGTGCATACATATTTAGAATTGTTATGTCTTCTTGTTGAACTGTACCCTTTACCATTATATAGTGATCCTCTTTGTCTTTTATTACTTTTTTAAATGTAAAAACTAGGTTATCTGAAATCAAAACTGCCACGCCAAGGGCAGGTGTTATCAATGTTACTGCCACTTTACTGTGGGTAAGCTGAAGCTCTGAGCATGGAAGTTTCTTGCTTAATATGGCACACTACTAAAGAGAGAGTTCCCTGATACTCATCCTCTTCTCCTTGCAGAGCAGCTTAGCTGCAGAGATGCTACAGTGCATTTTGTGGGTCTGGTACATTTTGTTTTCTGAAGGAATTGCCTACTGATGAGGCGGCAGACAAAGTGCTGGTGTGCTAAGAGATAGTGTGAGACCTTTTGCTTCTCAGCTAGCTTGGGTAACCTGGGAGTGTACAGTCCTCAGGGGAGCATATGAGGTGGGTTGCCAGGCAAACAGGGCTTCTTGCCTTTTCCATGGTCTGCTCATCAGAGGGCCTGGCTGACTTTCATTCATTCATTCATTTTTACCTGTGGTGAAATATACATAACATTTGTCATTTAGCCACTCATGAATATACATTTCAGTGGCACTAAGTGCATTCGCAATGTTGTGTAACCATAACCACTGTGTATATCCCCACACTTTTTCATTATTCCCCCCAAACCTCCATACCCATTGAATAATAAGTCCCCCTTACCCTCTCCCTCCAGCCCCTGGTAACATCTATTCTACTTTCTGTCTCCATGAATTTGCCTTTTCTAGGGAATTCATACAAATAGAAAACACAATGTCCTTCTTGTCTGGCTTGTTTCACTAAGCATAATGTTTTCAAGGTTTGTTCATATTGTAGTATATATCAAAATTTCCTTCCATTTTATGATTGAAAAAATATTTCATTGCTTGTACAGACTGCATTTTCCCTATCCTTTCATCTGTTGCTGGGTTAGTTTTTGAGAGGAGGATATTGGACGATTGTCTTTCCCAAGTCCTCAGGGAACCTCATGCTGCACATGGCACACTCATGGCACACTCAAAGGTTTGTTTGGGGAAATATGCAGCGATTTGTGAGAGTTCTAATGCCTTTAGGATGAAGTACATAGAGTAAAGATTGGCAGTTGAAAGTCAGTTTCTATCAAATATTTATTGATCTCTACATAGAAATCTCCTGCTGTATTTGACAATAGGAGAGGTCCATAGCAGTTGAAAAGTTCACTGTCCATAGAGAACCTCAGCTTAGGCTCCCATGCATGCACACACTTGCACTCCTTCATGTCCCCAACCCACGCCCACTGTGTACACAGACACCCCTCTGCCCTTCCAGATCCCCCCACAAACAGGTGAGCTACCAGGGAAGTATGCGTCCAAATGGGTTACAGGTAATATGGAATATCTAAGGAGGACAAAATGGCTGTATTCTGAGTGGCCAGGCAAGCATACCTTTGAAAAGGGGGAGAATTTGAACCTCACCATAGAGGATGGTTATGCTTTGTGTGGGCATGAAGTAGAGTATGGGGTTAAGAGTATATCAGGAAGAATAAACTACTTGAGCAAAGTGCCAGAATCCAGAATGGGGACAGTGGGGCAAGTGGTGGTGCTCATGGGGAAGGTTCATGTTGGAGAAGACAGAGGGGGAGGTAGGATGGGAGGCAGGAATGGGTGGCAGAGACTTTCAGTGCTAGGCTGAGGAGGTTGATCTTATTCTGTAAGCAGTGGGGGTGACCTGCATTTATTAGGGGCTTCTATGTGCAAGGACAGTATTGGGTTGGGCACTGGGTAAAATAAAAGGAAGAGCCAAGGTGAGATCTGGTGAACATTAAAGTTTGAGAGGTACGAGGAGGAGGGAAGCCAGTATCGAAAGCAGAAGACAAAGATTTAAGGGGAGAAGGAGTCAAGACTGTACTCTGAAAAGCCAGCAGTGGGGAGCTGATAGGAGAGCTTGATTGTCTGTGTTAAAAGCTGCACTGAGATCCCACACAGGGAGGACGGAATCTCCACTGTCGGCTTTGACAGACAGAAGGACGCAGAAGGTCCTGGCGGGCGGAGCCCCTGAGGAGCTGGGTAGTGGTGGTGAGACGAGGTGAAATAGGCTGAAGAGTGGGAGGGAGCTGAGGAAAGGACGATGCCCAGTGAGACTCTGCTCTCCAATAAACGGTGTGGAGGAGAGGCGAGTACAGTGGCAGCTGGCGGGGACAATATGCCTAAGAGAGTGGCTGTTCCTATTATGACTACATTAGAATGAAGAGAAACCAAAGCATGTTTTTGTATTAGTGGGAAAGAACTAATGGAGAGGGACAGTTTGATTAAACAGCCAGAAGAATAGTCAATGGAACAAGTTATTTTACAAATGGTGGTTTAGAAAAATGAATCTGGCCGTGGCAGGGGGACTGGACTGCAGTTTGGAAGTTACTAGAGGCTAGGAGTCTATTTGGGGAGTTGCCGCGGGCAGCAGTGGAGATGTCAGGGAACTGCAGTCTAGATGGAAATGGAGTAAAGGGGTAGAGACAGTTATCCACGAAGCTTCAGGAAAAGAAAGAACAGGGCTTGGTGTTGGAATAAAGACTGAGAAGTAAATACATCAAAGAAGCCTCGAATTTGGCATGAGCACCTGGCACATTCGATGTGCGGCCGTTTCTGCTGCACCTCTAGACACTCCAGGTTCACTGTGACATGCTGGTCCCGGGCTCTGGCAGTGACCCTGAAGAAACACCAGACTCTCGGTTTTCCTTTGAACTGTGTCCTTTTCTATTAGGAAGGGTATTATGTGATCGTCCACAACTAATTTCTCTGATTACTGTGCATGCCCTCTGTCATCTCTCTTCCCATGAGTGAGCACCGTTGAAAATAGGCTGAGTCATTAGGAGAGGAGAGACTCAAAGGCCGCGTCCGCAGGGGCTAAACGGCCGGCCTGTCGAGATCAGAGCCTTGAGCCGCTGCACAACGTACCTGTTCACATAATCATTTTGTTGTCAAAGCTGCTTTTTGCTTCTTTCCCTTTGCTCCTGCTTCAAGCTTATTTTTGGAGCATTTTTGTGACCTTGAACATGAAATGAAATGGTGGTGCCACTTCTCAAGGGAAATGTGTTTAAGATGTGCTGGTTCATGAGAGAGAATCATCAGTCAGGTTCCCCAAGGGCTTAACCTTCATCCGCTTTTCAAAGAGAAAAGCTGCTTCCTTCCTTCCACTCACACAGAAGCGCTCCCCAGGTTCCTCTCCGCTCCTCTTCCCGCCGCTTTCCCGCACAACAGCCAGCGTTTTCATCTTCTGAGTCTTGTGGTGTGCTCGCACCATCTGTAGTTCAATAGTGCGGTAACTTTTCTCTTTTTTCGCCCATTTTTCTCTCTTTATTTTGCTGCCACCTCACCATTTTCCATCATTGTGTTGCTGTGAGGAGGAGCAAAATGTTAGAATTGTGTACACAAAGTGTTGATTCAGCTGTTGCACAAATTGGGTGCGTGTTTGGGAAATTCTACTTTCTATGTATAGCACAGTGTGAATGAATGTTGGATGGAGTTTGGCATTAGAAATTTTTTTCTTTCTGTAGGACTCTTTCTTTAAGGAAGAGTCCAAGAGGGGGTTTATCCCATAAATATATACCATTATGATTTATCAATTAATATAATATTAATTGAGAAAAGACAGAAACAAACATTCCAAAGAGAGGGTTTAGGGGAGAAGAACCATGCAGTTGTGCCTCCTCAAAACAGAGCCCTGCAATCTCCCCACCACGCAGCTCCCAGCCGTCCACAGACAGGCAGCCGCTTCTTTGTTGCTTATGATTGAACATTATTTTATGGGTATTTGAGACTTTTCCTGAACAGTTAGGCTATCACACAAGGAAATGAGAGAAGAAGACTTTTCGTGGGACTGGATAAGGAGGTGCAGACGGGAGGCTGGTGATGCCGCAGAAGGAGGAAGGAGGAGGCCGAGTGCTGGCGCAGGGCTGGCGCCAGCACAATGACACCAAGAGCACCGAGGCAGAGACCACAGCGAGGGATGGGCTTGGTCCAGGGCCGGGACGCTAACCAGAGTCTAAGAAGACCATACTTGGCTGGCAGGCTTTTTTATTTATTTATTTTTTTGAGACAGAGTCTCGCTTTGTTGCCCAGGCTAGAGTGAGTGCCGTGGCGTCAGCCTAGCTCACAGCAACCTCAATCTCCTGGGCTCAAGCAATCCTCCTGCCTCAGCCTCCCAAGTAGCTGGGACTACAGGCATGCGCCACCATGCCCGGCTAATGTTTTCTATATATATTAGTTGGCCAATTAATTTCTTTCTATTTGTAGTAGAGACGGGTCTCACTCTTGCTCAGGCTGGTTTGAACTCCTGACCTCGAGCAATCCGCCCGCCTCGGCCTCCCAGAGTGCTAGGATGACAGGCGGGAGCCAGCGCGCCCGGCCTGGCTGGCAGTCTTTATGTGAGTCAGAACTTTGTTTTTCTTGTTCTAGGTAGTCTCATTTACAGACTGCCCAGAAGTAATTTAGGGGCCTGTGTTGAGCATCATCTAAATTTAGGGTGCCCATTCTTTGGACGCCCAGTGGAGATGCTCCCAGAATAACTGCGGGCCCCCACGTGAGCCCTGGGTCCCTACGAGACGGTGGAAAGCGGTCTCAGTGCCTGTGGCTAGAGGGCTGATTATTTCAGTGTGTGTCTGTGGGAGTGGGTATCGCTGTCACGTTCCGGAAACACACAATGTGTGCGTCCTTACCACTCTGGACCTGCTCCTATAATTTTTTTTTCTTTTGTTCCGGGTGAAAGGTTACCCAGTGTACGTGGGTCATCTTTTCTGGCACAATGACTATTCCTTCTCTGTTCCTACCTTTGGTTATATTTCCTTTATGATAAATTTTAAAGAAAAGAGTGGGCCATATTCGAAGAACCCAAACTACTCTTCTTATTTAGAAAACACATTTGTGAGGAATTGTTGGACATAAATCCTTCTCTTTGAAATATACATTTTATTCAATTCAGTATTTTATCACTGTGAAAGCAACGGCAGGGAAAGCTGGGCCACGCCAGCGGAGGCGTCTGACTTGTGTTTGCAGTTCAGACATACTAACGTGTAGATGTACCGACTTGGAAAAAATTGATTTTGTCCACATATTAAGACACCAAGGCCGGGCGCGGTGGCTCACGCCTGTAATCCTAGCACTCTGGGAGGCCAAGGCGGGCGGATTGCTCAAGGTCAGGAGTTCGAAACCAGCCTGAGCAAGAGCGAGACTCAGTCTCTTCTAAAAATAGAAAGAAATTAATTGGCCAACTAATATATATAGAAAAAATTAGCCGGGCATGGTGGCGCATGCCTGCAGTCCCAGCTACTCGGGAGGCTGAGGCAGGAGGATCGCTTGAGCCCAGGAGTTTGAGGTTGCTGTGACCTAGGCTGATGCCACGGCACTCTACCCTGAGCAAAGAGTGAGACACTGTCTCAGAAAAGAAAAAAAAAAAAGACACCAAAAGATGCTTTACCTTAAAATTAATGTAAAATTACTCTCTTTCTAGTAATATGTCTAATATAGGTCTCCAATCTATAAGACTTTGTTTGCAGACCTGTGGGAAGATGATAAAAATAGCCTTATAGAGTGGACGGGGTTCAACAGTTTTGAAGATTTAAAGGAAGTTTGAAAAATATGTAGCTTTTCATGCTGACTCTGAGTGAAACTTGAACTTACCTTTCTTCCCTATTGTAATTTTTTGATCAGAAGAAATTAGAGAAAAATAGAAGCATCTTTTCTTTTAACAGGGTTTGTTTGCCAGAAAATGCCTTCTTTTCTTGGACATTCTAAGACAATTGCTTTTGAAAGCGTTAAATATGAGCTTCTTTTAGAATAGATTCTTTTCCAATAGCAAGCTCTAAATATTCGAACAATTTTTTGTTCAAGAATATAATAGGTAGATGTCTTCATGAAAGAAGTTGAGAAACTGCTCATACACACTCTTTCTCCATATCTATCCCAAGAATAACCATAATTAAAATAACAAACTATCTGAAGAACACAAACTATAAGAACACTAGTAAATGTCCTAATTTATGTTATGTAGCCAGCATGAGGATAATAGAGCAGCTATGATTGACAGTTATTGCTTGATATGGGTAAAATTCATTATCTGTGGGATGTTTCCTATATTGCAAATAGATTTACTACAAGCTGATCCTGTATAGACAGGCATGTGGAAGAAAATGTAGCAGCAATTTAGAAAGGGAAATGGCCTGGGATGATAGCCCAGCTGGAAGTAAGGATGTTCTGTTTTGAAGATCGGTGCAATTAAAAGAATTTAGCAGCCATATTATCAAGTTAATAGTTCGAGGACTTAATCATTGGCCTCAGCATTTTTTCTGCTACAGTTATTTAAATGGAAGGGTGATGTAACAATCATAGTCCCTAGAGCTTGGTGGGTTTGAGTTCCATAACTCCACATTAACAGGCAATGCAAGACCCAGTGTTTAGAAGTGCTGTCAGATGGTAAGAAGTTTGAGGAGTCAGAAACCACATGTGGAGGGCAGACTGTAATTATAAGGACATTTACTTCTGTCACCTGCAGGTCTAAAATTTCTAGTCTTTCTTTGGAGTGCTGAAGTTTTATAGCAAATTTCTAATCAACCCGAAATCTAGGGGCTTAGTATTAAAGGTATTATATCTGCTGAAGCAGAGAATAAAGACTAACCTGGAAGTTCCAGGGCCCCACCCACCACCTGGGGCATTCCAGTGCTCCTCCTGAGGGACTAGAGTTAAGCACAAAAACAAAATGACAGCCTGTTCCTTCTGGCAAATGCCACCTACTGACACAGAGGTCAATTTGCACAGCCCTTTTCAACATTTACTGACTCAGTCATACAGGGTTGCCTACTGTTTTAGTGATTAAACTGGGCATGCCATTACAATTCACACTGCTAAGGAGACCACAGGGCTGGGGATATAGAAAGGATTTTATGGGCCTTCATGCTCTCTCATCGAAGAGATAGGGAATCTGCCCATACAAGTAGCTCACCAATGCTACAGCATACAAACAACTAGGAACTGAGAAAACCATCACACTAAGGATATCCATTACTAAGGCATCTGTCTGGAACCTAGATCACCATCAAAGCACCCACAAACCAAGCTAAAGGTTCTTACCCAACATATGCTGTGAACACCCCCATATGAATGAGCGGTGGTGGTGGTGGGGGAAGACCCATCTAAACAAAAGAAAATCCAAGATTAAGAAGCAACAACTGCTCCAAATGAGAAGGACTCAGTGTAAGAAGTCTGAAAGTATAAAAAATCAGAATGAAAGATCTCCCCCAAGAGGGAACACCAGCCCTCTAGCAATGGACACTAACCAAAATGAAAATATTGAATGACAGATAAAGAAGTCCAAATATGAATTACAAGGAAGCTCAATGAAATCCAAGAGAAAATGGAAAATCTACTAAAAGAAACTGAAACAACAATTTAGAAAATGAATGAAAAATTCAATAAAGAGATTTACATATTAAAGAAAAAGCAGATAGGACTTCTGGAAATGAAACATTTATTTAAGGAAAAACAAAATACAGTGGAAAGTTTTAAGAATAGACTAGACCAGGCAGAAGAAAGAACCTCAGTGCTTAAAGACAGCTCTTTTGAATTAACTCAGTCAAAAGCAATGAATAGAGAATTAAGAGGAATGAACAAAGCCTACAAGAAATATGAGATTATGTAAAACACCCAAATATAAGCATCACATGCATACCAGAGGGTAAAGAAGAAAATGCACAAGGGTTGGAAAACCTATTTGAGGGAATAATTAAGGTAAATTTTTCTGGTCTTGTTAGAGATTTAGACATCCAGGTACAAGAAACTCAACAAATTTCTGCGAGATTTATTGGAAAGAGGCAATCACCAAGAGACATAGTCATCAGACTGGCCAAAGTCAACATGAAGGAGGAACTCCTGCAAGCAGTAAGGTGAAAAAAAAAAAATCAAGTGATTTCAAAGGAAAACCCATCAAGCTAACTGCAGACTTCTCAACTGAGACCTTATAAGTCATAAGGGATTGGGGCCTCATCTTCAGTCTCAGAGCAACTGTCAGCCTAGAATTTTGTATCTTGAAAAACTAAGTTTCATAAATGAAGGAGAAATAAAGACTTTTCCAGACAAGCAAACACTGAGGGAATTTATCAAGACCAAACCTGCCCTGCAGGACATACTCAGAACTACATTATACATGGAGTGACATCATGGTCATCCTCTAGCATGAAATCACCCAAAAGCTAAAGTTCAGAGCTCAAATAAAACAACAATATAAGAGGTAAAACAAAACAATAAGGTACTAACCAACAGGACGGACAGAACAGCATTTCATGTGTCAATTCTATTGGGTCAATGTAAATGGTTTGAATTCTCCACTCAAGAAACATAGGCTGGCTGAATGGATAACAAAATATGAGCCAAGTATCTGCTGTCTCCAGGAAACACACTGAACCCACAAGGACTCTTACAGACTCAAGGTCAAGGGATAGGAAAAAATATTCCATGCAATGGAAACCAAAAGAAATTAGGTGCAGCCATTCTCATATCATATAAAATTGATTTTAAACCAATAACAGCAAAGAAAGACAAAGATAGTCATTATATAAAAATTTTTTAAATTGATGCATACAATTGTATATATTTATGAAGTACATGTGACATTTTATGTATATAATGAGTAATAATCAACTCAGAGTATTTGGGGTATCTATCACCTCAGATACTTATCATTTTTTTGTTGGAAACATTTCAAATCTTTCTTCTAGCTATTTGAAATTGTTAACTATATTTAACTTACTGTGCTATCAAACACTAGAACTTATTTCTTCTAACTGTATGTTTGTATCTTATTAATTAACGTCTCTTCATTTCCCTTCTTCCCTGCCTCTGATAACTATCATTCTACTCTCTACCTCCATAAGATCCACTCTTTTAGCTTCCACATATGAGTGACAACATGGGATATTTGCCTTTTTATACTTGGCTTATTTCACTTAATATAATGACCTGCAATTTCATCCATGTTGCTGCAAATGACAAGATTTCATCTTTTTTTTATGGCCAAACAGTATTTCCATTATGTGTATATAGCAAATTTTCCTTATCCATTCATCCATTGATGGACACATATTGATTTCAACTTTTGATGATTGTGAATAGTGCAAACAGGGGGGTGCAGGTATTCCTTTGATCTCCTAATTTCCTATACTTTGGGTAAATACTCGGTAGTGGGATTACTGGATTGTATGATCATTCTATTTTCAGTTTTTTGAGAAAATTCCATACAGTTTTCCATAGTAGCTATAATAATTTACACTCTCACCTATAGCATATAAGAGTTCGCTTTTCTCCACATCCTCACCAGCACTTGTTATTTTTTGTCTTTTTGATAATAGCCATTCTATTGGGTAAGGTGATACTTCATTGTGGTTTTGATTTGCATTTCTCTGATCAGCAATGTTGAACATTTTTTCATATACCTCTTGGCCATTCGTATATCTTCTCTTGAGAAATACGTATTCAGTTCCATTGCCCACTTTTTAATGGGATTATTTGTTTTATTGGTGTTGAGTCGTTGCAGTTTCTTGTATGTTCTGAATATTAGTCCCTTGATGGATGAATAGTTTGCAAATTTTACAGGTTGACTTTTTACTCTGGTGATTTTTCCCTTTCATATGCACAAGATTTTTAGTCTGATACAATCCCATTTGTCTATATTTGTTTTTGTTGTCTATCCTTACGAAGTCTTAGCCACAAAATTTTCTCCCAGACCAATGACCTGAAGCATTTCCTCTATGTTTTCTTCCAGTAGTTTCACAGCTTCTGGTCTTACCTTAACCTTTTTAATGTATTTTGAGTTGTTATTTGTATAAGATGAGAGAGAAGAAATTAGTTTCATTCTCCTACATATGGATATCCAGTTTTCCCAGCACCATTTATCAAAGAGACTGTCCTTTCCCCAATAAATGTTCTTGGTACCATTGTCAAAAATCAATTCGCTACAAATAAGTGAATTTAATTTTGCATTTTATATTCTGCTCCATTTGTCTGTGTCTGTTTTTATACCAATACAATGCTGGTTTGATTACTATAGTCTTATATTTTGAAGTCAGGTAGTGTGATGCCTCCAGTTTTGTTCTTTTTAGTCAAGATGGCTTTGGCTGTTCAGGGTCTTTTATGGTTCCATGCAATTTTTAGGACTGTTTATTACATGTCTGCAAAGAATGTCATTGGTATTTTGATAGGGATTGCACTGAATCTGTAGATCGCTTTGGGCAGGATGGCCATTTTAACAATATTAATTCTTATCCATGAGCATGTGATGTCTTTTCATTTGCTTGTGTCCTCTTAAATTTATTTCATCACTGTTTTATAGTTTTCCTTGCATAAGTCTTTCACCTCCTTGGTTAAATTTATTCCTAGGTAGCAGTGTGTGTGTGCGTGTGTGTGTGTGTTGATAGCCATTATAAATGGATTGCCATCTTGATTTCTTTTTCAGCTAATTTGTATAGAAATGCTACTGATTTTTTTATGTTGATTTTTGTATCTTTAAACTTTACTGAATTCATTTTTCAGTTATAAGACATTTTTGGTAGAGTCTTTAGGTTTTTCTACATATAAGATCATATGTCATCTGCAGAGAGAGACAATTTGACTTACTCTTTTCTGATTTGATGGCTTTTATTTATTTCTGTTGCCTGGTTGCTCTGACTAGGATTTCCAGTACTATGTTGAATAAGAGTGGTGACAGTGGACACCCTTGTTCTAGTTTTTAGAGGAAAGGCTTTCAGCTTTTCCCCATTCAGTATGATGCTAGCTGTGAGTTTGTCACATATAGCCTTTAATGTGTTGAGGTACATTCCTTTTATGCCTAGTTTGTTGAGACTTTATCATTAAGGGATATTGAATTTTATCAAATGCTTTTTATCCATCTATTGAGAGGATCATATGGTTTTTTTTTTTTTTTTTACTTTTTACCTTTATTTATTTATTTATTTTTTCTTTTATTTCATCATA
>VSMD01047381.1:0-10604 GCA_008750895.1 Mirza zaza | reverse complement strand
CAGCAACAAAAATAAATAAATGGGACATGATGAAACTAAAAAGCTTCTGCACAGCCAAAGAAATAGTCATGAAAGTAAACAGACAACCTACAGAATGGGAGAAAATTTTTGCATCCTACGCATCTGATAAGGGGCTGATAACTAGAATATACTTAGAACTCACAAAAATCAGCAAGAAAAAATCAAATAACCCTATTAAAAAGTGGGCAAAGGACTTGAACAGAAATTTTTCTAAACAAGACAGAAGAATGGCCAACAAACATATGAAAAAATGCTCACCATCTCTAATCATCAGGGAAATGCAGATCAAAACCACAATGAGATATCACTTAACTCCTGTGAGAATGGCCTTTATCAAAAACTCTCCGAACAATAAAAGCTGGCGTGGATGCAAAGAGAGGGGAAAACTCCTACACTTCTGGTGGGACTGCAAACTAGTTCAACCTCTGTGGAAAGCAATATGGAGATACCTTAAAGCAATACAAGTGAATCTACCATTTGATCCAGCAATCCCATTGCTGGGCATCTACCCAAAAGATCCAATGACACTTTACAAAAAAGACACCTGCACTTGAATGTTTATAGCAGCACAATTCATAATTGCAAGGCTGTGGAAACAGCCCAAGTGCCCATCCATCCAAGAATGGATTAATAAAATGTGGTATATGTATACCATGGAGTACTCTAAGAAACTCTAAGAAACAATGGTGATATAGCACATCTTATATTTTCCTGGTTAGAGCTGGAACCCATACTACCAAGTGAAGTATCCCAAGAATGGAAAAACAAGCAACACATACACTCACCAGCAAACTGGTATTAACTGAGCAGCACCTAAGTGGACACATAGGTGCTACAGTAATAGAGTATTGGGCACGTGGGAAGGGGGAGGGGGGCAGGTATATACATACATAATGAGTGAGATGTGCACCATCTGGGGGATGGTCATGCTGGAGACTCAGACTTGTAGGGGGAAGGGGGAATGGGCATTTATTGAAACCTTAAAATCTGTACGCCCATAATATGCCGAAATAAAAAATAATATGGGAAGCTAAATTATATAATAAATCAGCACATGTAATATGAGGAAATAATAACTAAATTCAAAGAAGTTGCCACCAATTTACAGCTCAGTGTCTAACTCCGAACTTCCTGTTAACTCCTTTCAATTGGAAAAAACAATGGGCTACCACACGTCTTTCATACACTGATAGAAGTTGGTATTATTAAGGTGTTTCCTGGTCCTAAACCCTTGGAACAATTTTTTTATTGACAAAGCCTTTTCTTGTCTTCCTTCCCTTCCTTCCTTTCCTTGCCCTTCCTCCTTCCTTCCTTCCTTCCTTCCTTCCTTTTTTTTCTTTCTTTCCCTCTAACTTTTCAGAAAGATTCTTTATGGAACCAACCTTTACTGAGTGCTATTATGTATGAAACATTATACTAGGGCTTTACATTGACATCCTAATTTTATCCTTCCAAGAACTTGATGAGCTAGATACTACTATTATCACCATTTAAAGTTGAGAAAACTGAAACTTGGAGACTTTAAGTACTTGCTCAGTGTCACCTCTCTAGTTAGTGGGCCAAGCTGGTTTGGAATATATAGGTGTCTAAATTCTAAATCCATGTACTGCCTACTCTTTTCACTGTATTACACTTTAGTAAAAGTATAAAGTTAGGAGTAATGTTTATGTAAAGCTGTTAGTTGTTTCTGTGGGAAGCCAGAATCTAGGTTACAAGAATCTGCAGATAAAGAATCACTGAAAACAGGAGGATAGGGATCCTCGAATTTCAGCCTGCATTACAGTTACCCCCTGAAGGGTCTTTTAAAACATAGATTTCTTGACCCAACTCACAGAATTTCTGTTTTGTTAAGTCTGGGATGGTGCTCAAGAATTTCCACTTCTAACAAGTTGTCAGGCGATGCTGCCTGAGTCAGTGGTTCAAAAACTTGGAGGCACATTGGAGTCACCTAGAGAGAATTTTAAAATTTGGGGGCTTCATCTCTTTTAATTAGCCTTGGATGGGTCTAGGAATCTGTAGGCTTTAAAAGTTCCCAGGTGATTCTAATGTGCAGGAAGTTGCATACCATTGTTTTACACTCTCCCTATTCAAGATTATTCACTTTGGTTGGGCTTTGAGAAAGGAGACGGAAAAAATAAAACTTTAAATTAAGATCCTTGACTGGTTTCTAAAAGGAAGTGATTATGCTGTTGACTAAAAGGAGATGCCAGGCAAGTAGGTGCCAAGATCTTCTAATGCAAGTTTAATGTTCTTCCTGTTGTGCCTCAAAAGACCTGGGAATCCATAAGACTGGTTCAAAATATGCCCTTCCAACATACAAATGAGGTAATGCAATAAAAAAAATGTGTGTACCTCCTTTGTTGCTCAGTTTTTCTCAGATTGATGATTTTGATTTTAGTTTCAAGAGGTCGTGTTGATCTGTTTGTTCTGACAGTAATAAGTTGACAAGCAATCACCAGGGACTGCTCCTTAATATGGTCCAAGTGCTCCTTTCTATAACAAAATTGAATTTTCATACAACCTGCATTTTCATACATTTTACCAAGACACCGCTAATCTGTGTCCCATGACAAATACAGATTGCAGCTGTCATCTAACTAAGGAATATTGCTAGCCCTTGTTAGGTGGGGGCTGCCCAGAGCTGTGAGTTTCTTTTAGGCCACACCATCATTTTGTTCTATGTAGTGTGGATGTTTGGGTAGGGGTGGGGATTGGCCAGTTATGTCAACATTTTTTACTGTTGCATTTTTTCTTATTATTTTATAAAACTGGGTATTTCCAAAAGGCAAGACATAATTAGAAATTCTGTAAAAGTCTTTAACTCTTGGGATGGAACTTTTCTTATAATGTCCAAACTTATTGTTTGACTTTCATACCTTTAAATTTTAGTCACATATTCAGGAATTTACTTTGTTCAACAAGGTAAATCAGTGTAGTAGGCAACTTCATTACATAAAGTTATGAAAGTAATTACTCACCTGAAATAAGTGATTTTATTTTTATGTTTGGAGTTTTTGTGACCTGAATTCACTGCTTTGGCACAAATAGCTTATTTAGTAGCATAGACAAATATAATTTACAGGGAAGTGTTCAAGGTTGTAGGATTGACATGTGTAC
The DNA here is from genome assembly GCA_008750895.1 of Mirza zaza. NCBI lineage: Eukaryota > Metazoa > Chordata > Mammalia > Primates > Cheirogaleidae > Mirza > Mirza zaza. The sequence continues at coordinate 7,466 of VSMD01047381.1, read as the reverse complement.
AGTTCACAGTGGGGATTCAAGAGAAGCATTGGTTAGTGCCCATGGGAGTGTCAGGACATGCTTTGTGACAGAGGTAACAATTGAGATGGTTGTTAAACTATCAGATGTTGATCAGTGAGCAAGGACGAGAAGGGCATTCTAGAGGCACATAAACCAGAACAGAGCAATACATCACACAGGATCAAGGTTTGTCCCTATGGTGTGTGTAAGAAGGCAGAGCAGGGTGCCACAAAAGATGAGGTAAGAAGATGTGATAGAAATAAACCAAATGATATTTGTAAGCCATGTGTAGCAGATGTCATCAGAGCCTCACCATATCCTTGTACCTTAACCAGTTCACTGTGCTCCAGCGCTGACTTTAAGCTATGCCTGAGGGCTTTGTTGGATCTCTAGAAAGTTGCTTTGGCCATTCCTGGCAGGCCAGAAGTGCCAAGGGAAGTGAGCTCACCCCGTCCCAGAAAGAGACTGACTGGACTTGATGTGTATATTCTCCAGGGACCTTCCCTCCCCACAGGATAACTCTGAGACATGAGTTTTGCAGCATTTCTGCAGGATATTCTAGCACAATTAAGTGCTAGTCTTCCCTGCCTTCCTGCCTCTGTATCAGTTCCCTATTCCCTTATTAGTGTTCCTTGTGGCTCTTAAATAAACTATAAGAATGTGAACCCTTACATCACGGTCAGGGGCTGGTCTGGGGGAAGTTTAAGCTAAGGCACTAGGAAGGAGTTCAGAAGTTTTATATAAAAAGAATTTCATCGTATTTTGAGATCATGCTGACAGCAAGAGGACAGATGAAGTGGAGATGAAAGAGAATAGAGGAGCATGGCTAGTGAGGAGAGAATTGCCAAAGTCTAAGGAAAGATTTTGAAGACTGACTTTAAGCATCGAGGGCTGGGCTGGCCTGGGGGGTGGAGACAGACAGCGATGGAAGTGCTGGGGAGATGTTAAGGCAGTAGACAGGAAGGTAGTAGAACTGAGGCTTTAGGGGAGACTGAGAGGGAGCAAAGAAAAAGCAGAAAATCAGGAGAAGGGTTTATCCCTATAAGGGAGGAGGCAGGTCTAGGGGGGACGAAACATTCAACTGTGCTATAGCTACAGAGAGATGATGTCTGCAATGGTCTATTGGATTGGAAAAATTTGAATCATTAATAACCTTCAACAAATCACTTTCTATAGAATGATGAGGACAGAATTCTTATTGTAGCAGCTTAAAGAATAAGTAGGGCGACCAAGTGATTATAAACCAGTCTTTGAAAGAACTTGGCTCTCAAGGGTAAGAAAAAGAGTCATGGTCAGAGCTGGTGTTTTTGAAAGTCAGGCATGCCTTTGAGCTGATGTATAGGATGCTGTGATAGAACAAGTACCGGTAAAGAGGCTAAAAATTCATCAGTTGGTAGTATAAGGTCTTTGTTCTAGAAGAGATGGGAAAAGGGTATGAAGTCATGAACACAGCAAGAAGTCTAACCTCATGTTGTCAAATTAAAGAGAAATTGTTGAAATGCCAGACTCACAAAGGGATGAAGGAAGTCAGGAAGCTGATTTAAGAGTGATGTAATATTTGTAAACTCTGATGACTGTTTTTATAGGCATTCCTGCAAACTCATATTCATGAAGAAAGTCAGAGTGCATGTTGCAGGTGCAGTCCTGGGTCTTCAGCCATGTGATACAAAAACAGAAGGTGATAAATATAACCAAGGATTGGAGCGGGGAAAGAAGAAAACCAATTTGGGAAATGAGACTGTAAAGTTTACAATGCTACTGAATTCCAAACATTTCCAGAAGTAGTGGAAAGAAGAATGCAAAGAAAATGAGTTTATTTTAAAAACTGAACTTTTTTTGGTTTTGCAGTTTAAAGTTGTACAAATTATGTGGGTTTCTATTTTGAAAAAATAAAAACCATGTCATGTGTGTGGATTAGTACTCATCACTCCAGCAGTCAACAAGTCAATGAATGCTTCAGGTTTTAATTAAGTTATTACTTCTTTACATCTGCTTAGTAACTTCTCTAAATTCTACCTAAGATGTGTACACTGATCACTGTAACATTCACGCTTCCCTGCAAAAACAAAACCAAATGATAAACAAAAAATAAAAAACAACCCAGAGCTCTCAATATTCACCCTAAATATAGCTCTGCCTAGCCTCTGTCTGCAATGTACAGACCTAGCAGATTTGGGTTTTTCAGATCTTCTTTTTGGTGTCTAATTTCCTGAAGTCCAAAAGACAGCTGTCTGGGTGTCTCAGAGCTAAGATGATGAACAGGCAGATATCAAGGAAATGGTTTTCTTACAGCAATAGCTACATTTAGATCTGAGTATTTCCTCATTCTTGCCTGACTGTAGGGCATCATAAGTTTAGATCTATGGTAAATTCAGACATGTTCTCTCTTTTTGATGGGGGCGTTTAGGGTTAACTTCTTTAGCCTGTTTTATGCAAGGCAAAATCTAATCAAAGGAATCTCCAGATTCCAGTAGTTTGACATTTCAACTGTGTATCTGTAGAAAAACAGTGCATACAGATATTTGCAAATGAAACCAATGGAAAATAATAATTTTTTTAAGCATTGAAAAAAAGCTCATTTTTATTTCTGGGTAATAGCATTTTCTACGTTAGGGATTGTTTCCCCATCAGTCTGAGAAAAGTAAAGCATTTTGTCTTCTCTGGCAGTTGGAGTTTCCAATAAGAGTATGCTCATTTTCTGCATATTAAAACAGGAAACACCCTTGGCTGCTTGAGTGGCTTTCTTCACTTTTTATCTGCTTGGCTAAAGTCTGGGCTTCATAAAATTGGTTGAATCTTTATGGTCCAAGTGAAATAGAAGATGAAGCAATTAACCACTTAATTTAAACTATGTTAACAGTCAATGCAAGTACTTCTAACATTGAGCACTTTCACACCCTGAGTTATTGATGAAGACAAATCTATGCAGTGGAATATAGGTTGTGATCCAGTGCCAAGCTGGGTCATTTAGGACATGAAGTGGACAGTTTAATTTCTAGCATAGAGCATTTTAATCCTACTGGATGACTTATATTAGTGTTGTCAAATAGCTAAACAAGCAATTTTCATTCATTTTCAACTTACAGTACCCTAATGCTGTTTGATTTTATTACATCCACTGATTTCACTTCTATATTCTATACATCATTTTGGTTCTTTAATAAGTGACTTTATACTTGATCAAACAACTACATGTCATTTTGTTATAGATTTTTTTTCTTTGAGATACCTAAAAGTCCTCTAATTTGCCTTTAAAGCTGTTTTGGAAATTTTTGCCTTAGGAATAGAGAACTATAAGGAATCCTAGAGAGCACCTGTCCCTAACCCTTATTTTAGAGGTAAACTGAGGCCAAGAGAGGCAAACAGCCTAAAGTCAAACCACTGGTTATTGGTTGTGGTAGACTGTTAGAAATGGCTGCGTTGTTCTTGCCACCTGTGTCTATATCCTTTGGAATGTGACTTTGCAGCTTCTTCCATCAAAAGTCGGCATCTACTTTCCCATACCATGACTCTGACCTTGCTTGTGACTTCCTTTAGCTGATAGAATTCAGAGGAAATAAGAGTGCCAGTTCAGCATCAATAGATAACGAATGTACAAGTTATTTTATTTTACCTCTTTTTTTTTTTAATAGAGTACTCTAAAAAATCAGCAGTACTCATAGGATTTTTTTTTTCTCAACTCATGCTTCCAGCTATTTGGCAAATTTTCAAATATTTGCTCTCTTTGTTTATATATTGTGTGATTTCTTTGCATCTTCTACCTCATAAAGCTTTCTAAATGTGTTCTTTCCTCTTCTGCTTTTGAGTTTTTAGGAACATCTTTGGCTGAGGTAGAATTTTTTACCACGCTATTGGGCATTACTTTGTGGCACGGAATTTTAATCCACTTAACAGCTTCCAGCACATTTATTTTTTTGGCAGGCAGGTGATGCTGTCAGCTATGTCCACACCAGAAGGCAAATTGCAGCAAGCAAGCGACTCTTGGAATGATTGAAAAATATCTTTAACCAAGGGGGAGGTCAACTTGTTGTGTTTGATAAATTTTAGTTCCTTGTCACCTGAAGGTATGCACATTAGCATAAGGCATTATCATATTTGCAGCCCAAACAGAATCATTTTATCTGACATCCTCTTTTTATTTTGGGTGATTTACTCATTCTTACATGAGAGGCAGTGTAATGTAATAAATTTTATGGTGCACTGAATTTTATGGTAGGAAACCGAATTTCAAATTCTAGATTACCCACTCATTAGATATGCCAATTTGGGCAGGTCACTCAACTTCTCTCAAATCCAATTTCTTCATTACTTAGCTATTTTAGAAAGTAAGGTAAAGCACGCAACGCGTTTTGTAAGCTGCAAACTTCAGTATCTACTTTTCTTCTGAGCTCCTTACATTTTCAGTTGCCTATTGAACATTCTCTATTTGATGTCCCCTGTCCAATATCCACTACCCGAGCCTTCACTTTCTCCTAATTCCCTAATTCTATTAAATAATACTAATAATTTGCCAGTGACCCAGGTTGCAATTCTTCAAATAAGTTTTTGGTGCCCCTCTCTCTTATTTACCTCTTATAAGCTATTCATTTATTTATTAATTTGTGCACCCAGCAAGTGCCTATTGACTATCTGCTCCCTTTTCTGTTGCTGTACGTCTTCCCTCTTTCAATCTCATCTCTGTGTTTCAAGCCAGGCTTTGACCCATCGTATTTCTCTATTTCATACTCTGCTCCTCTGGAGTTGGCATCTATCTTAGATCTCTCGGACTAGACCTTGACCTGATTGTATCACTTCTTGCTTAGTCTGCTCTTCTAGCCCCAGGGCCTTTTGCTGCTTCTTGTAAGAAAAACTCCTCTGTTTCTAGTCTGTGCCCTGAAAGACCTCCTTCCCTCCCCCATGGTCAGCTGTGCCAGCTAAGCCAATTTGTTAACTTCTCCATTTCTATGATGGAAGAAGAAACTCAGACACTGTAAGTGACACTGAGGATGTTACCTAATTTTAATTAACATAAATTTTCCCTTTAAAAAATGAGGTCCGGTCACGGTGGCTTGCACCTATAATCCTAGCACTCTGGAAGGCCGATGAGGGAGGATTGCTTGAGGTCAGGAATTTGAGACCAGCATGAACAAGAGCAAGACCCCATCTCAACCCAAAATAGAAAACATTAGCCGAGTATGATGGCACAGGCCTGGAGGCCCAGCTATTATACTTGGGAGGCTGAGGCAGGAGAACTGCATGAACCCAGGGGTTCCAAGGGTTCAGTGAGCTAAGATGATGCCACCACACTCTGCCTGGGGTGACAGAGCACGACTCTGTCTAAAAAAAAAAAAAAAAAAAAAAAAGAGAGAGAGAGAGAGAGAAAGCAAGAGGATACTGACACTCTCACAGGGTCATTGTGAAATGAGATAACATAACACATGTGACTGGCATAGAGGAAACACTTGCAACCTAAGAGTTCTTTCTAAAGACCTGGATATACTTGCATAGTAATAAACTCAACAGTTCACATCTGACAATTCAAAATAGAACAAGCTAAGAATCTAATTAGGGAGATGGGAATGCAATGTTTAATACAATTTGTATATAGAGATAGAATATGAAATGCAGTGCAGGTGGATGCGTACAAAGTGAAAAGGTGAGTATGAGGTATGGTGACTCAAAAAACACAGGCAGATAGTGATTTGCAAAGATACTATTAGGTATGAATTGTTGAAAAGAGAGCAGGAGAATATTTTAGGCAGGGGAATTACACAGGAAAATGCTTGAGAACAAAACAGAGTGTGACATTGTGCTATTAGCCTGGTAAAATGGACAGGCTGGGTTTTAGGTTAAAGATCGTATTTAGAAAGGTAGAGTGGTGCTACTAATTGCAGACTTAAATTCTTGCCCTAGTAAGAGAGAAATATATGTGAGCCAATGTTTCCAATATTATCCAAATTTTACTTTCAATAAAAGCAATTCATTTTGTTTTGTCATTCTTAAAGAGGCAAATTAGAAACTTAATGAATTTTTAAATCCTTTGATATTATATTAAACAAGTGGCTTCTAAACCCAGTTTCCAAATGCATTATTTTAAATGTGAAATAATATTTATAGAAAGAAAACTTGACTGTGTTTAAGCCAACATCCTTCCAAGGGAAGTTTTCTGTATTTTATTTATGAACATTAGTTGCCTTCCCTTTCTCTGTGAATTAGGTTAGAAAATCACAAATGCAGTCTTTTACAAATGAGGAAACAGAAAAAGGGAGGTTAAATGTCTTTCATGAGGTCATATGTAGTCAGTGGTCAAATGAAACTGAAACTTCTCTCTAGATTTTTAATCTAATACTTTAAAAAATACATATTGAAAGACCTAAAATAGCCAAAACATTACAAAAGAAAAAGAGCAAAGTTGGAATACTTCTACCACCAGATAGGAAACATTGCTCTAAAGCTATTGTAAATAAGAGAGTATAATATTGGCACAAAGATAGGCCACTGGAATAGAACAGAAATTCCAGAAGCATACACACCCTAAAATGGTACCTTGATAGGGTACCTTGATAAGGGTGTCACTTCACTTCAATAGGCTGTCCATGGTCTTCTCAATAATTATATATCTAATTAACCCAGCACAGTCTCAATAACTGTGCTGGGTTAATTGGATATATCAATGAAACCAAACAAAAATATCTACTACTACCTTTTGCAAAACACAGAAATTAATTTGAGATGGAACACAGACCTTAAGTATAAGAGCTAAATTGGTCAATTTTCTAGGATAACATGTGAAGAATATCTTCATAATTTTGAAATAGGTAAAGATTTCTTTACTAAGACACACGTGCAAACACACACACACACACACACACACACACACACACACACACACAACACCAGCCTAAAAGAAAAAGATTAATAAATGGTTTACATTGAAGTTAAGAATTTGTGTTTTTTTTTTAAAGTTAAAACAAACTTTATTCAAGTGAATGCAAGCATGAAAAATAACATGAACTTTTTCAAAAAGCATATTATTTTTGTTTGGCTTTTTTTTTAATTTCAGCATATTATGGGGGTACAGATTTTAAGGTTTCAATAAATGCCCTTTTCCCCCCTCCCCCCCCAAGTCTGAGTTTCCAGCATGACCAACCCCTAGATGGTGCACATCTCACTCATTATGTATGTATATACCCGCCCCCCTCCCACCTCCCCCCTGCCCAATACCCTATTACTGTAGTATCTATGTGTCCACTTAGGTGCTGCTCAGTTAATACCAGTTTGCTGGTGAATATATGTGGTTCTTGTTTTTCCATTCTTGGGATACTTCACTTAGTAGTATGGGTTCAGCTCTAACCAGGAAAATATAAGATGTGCTATATCACTGTTGTTTCTTAGAGCTGAATAGTACTCCATGGTATACATATACCACATTTTATTAATCCATTCTTGGATTGATGGGCACTTGGGCTGTTTCCACAGCCTTGCGA
>VSMD01047379.1:0-40555 GCA_008750895.1 Mirza zaza | reverse complement strand
AAAATTGTTATCTCTTCTTGTTGAACTGTGCCCTTCACCATTATATAATGACCCTCTTTGTCTTTCACTACTTTTGTTGGTTTAAAAACTAAATCGTCCGAAATTAGAACTGCCACGCCAGCCTTCTTTTGGCTTCCACTTGCTTGGAATACTGATCTCCACCCTTTTATTTTAGTCTATATGCATCCTTGCAGGTTAGATGTGTTTCCTGAAGACAGCATATACTTGGCCTGTATTTTCTTATCCATTCAGCCAGCCTATGTCTCTTGAGTGGAGAGTTTAAGCCATTCATATTTATTGAGTCAACTGATAGGTGAGGTAGATTACTGTTCATTCTGTTGGTTTGCATATTGTTGCTATGATTTCCGTCTTGAGCCATTGTAGTATCTGGCCTTTAATCTTTGGGTTTTGGTTGTTATTATATTTGTGGGTTATTATTATGGTGTTCCATGCATAATGCTGTTTTGAGTACTTCTTGTAGGGCTGGTCTTGTCTTGGTGAATTCTCTGAGCCTTTGCTTGTCTGTGAATGTCTTTATTTCTCCTTCATATACGAAGCTTAGTTTTGCAGGGAATAAGATTCTAGGCTGGGCATTGTTTTGTTTTAGAAGAGTGAGAATGGGGCCCCAGTCTCTCCTTGCTTGTAAAGTCTCATTAGAGAAGCCTGATGTTATTTGAATTGGCCTTCCCTTGTAAGTTACTTGCTTCTTTCATCTTACAGCTCTTAGAAGGGCCTCTTTAGTTGATATTTTGGTCAGTCTGATGACTGCATGTCGTGACGTCTTCCTATTTGTATTGAATCTCCCAGGGGTCCTCTGAGCTTCTTGAACTTGTATATTGAGATTTTTAGCAAGGCCTGGGAAATTTTCCTCTATTATATCTTCAAATAGCTTGTCCAACCCGTGAGTGCTGTCTTCTTCCCCTTCTGGTAACCCTATGACCCTCACTTTAGCTTTCTTGACATAATCCCACAGCTCTTGCAGGCTTTGCTCTTTTCTCTTGTTTCTCTGCTCTATTTCTGTGACTGATTTATTTAATTGGAGGGTGTTATCTTCAATCTCTGAGATTCTTTCTTCTGTTTGATCTACCCTGTTCTTGAGACTTTCCACTGTATTTTGTAGTTCCCTGAATTGATTCTTCATTTCCAGGAGTTCAGTTAAACTTTTCTTCATTACGTCTATTTCTTTAGTGAACTTTTTTCTAGATCCTGGAGGCTTTTTGTGGTTTCTTGGTGTTGGTTATTGATTTGTTCTTGCAGGTCAGTGAGTGTTCTTATGGTCCACATACGAAAGTCCTCTTCTGTCATTTTGGTTGCCTGATTTTGGTTGGTGCCCATTTCTAGGGGGCTGGGGCTCCTCTTTAGGGGTGTGTTTTCTGATTGGTTCTTCATATTTCTGAGTTCCTTCGCTGATTTCTTTCCATGTCGATCAGTTGTTGTTTCTTTTCTTTAGGTTTTTGTTTGGGTATTCACACGCCTTGTTTAGTTTCTGAGCCAGTAGGTGGTGTCTGTGGGTGAGATTCGACTATTCCCTGTATAATGAGACAGTAGGTGTCGTGAAAAGGGTGTGCAGGATGATCTCCCTGTCAGTAAGTGGCGCTTGCTTGGAGGAACAGGCTACACTGTTGTTTTTGTGCCCTGTTATCAGCTTTTGTTCCTGTAGAGAGAACTCTAGTGCCTCAGGTGTTAGGTGGGTCCCTGGGACTTTCAGGTGTGTCCTTTTCTCCCCCTCAGTGAGGGCTGGTCTAGGAGAGAGTCTGGGCAGAGCTGAGTTGGGTAAACCCGCCCTCAGGCACCACCAATGTCATCAGCAGGGGTAAAAGTTCTGTTCTCTGCTTCCAGACAAAGCTGACAGGGAGGTGCTGGAATGGCCCTGCTCAGTCAGAGAGTCTGCGTGTGGGGGTGGGGCTGTCCAAGACCCGCAGTCTGGAGCGGGCCTGGCTTCTTTCCACCTTCCCTAACTCCACAGTTACTCCTGGGCCTCTGCCAGCAGGCCAGACCACACGCCCCCAGTCCTCCCCTGGCTGTGATGCCGGCCGGGAGGTTCCCTGGGCAGGAACGCCACCTGGGCTGGGCGCACGGCCTCCCTTTGGGATGCTCTAGGATGCTGATCTGCCCCTGAAGGCACACACACCTCAACAGGCTGTTCACGTATATCTCGTCTGTTCCCCGGGCAATGGGAGGCCTTGTTGCACGGGATGTGGTCTGCAGGTCTGACCTCTGGGTCCCAGATTTCAAACTTTGTCCCCACCTGGGATATGAGTGCATGTCTCAATTCACCCACAGGGACTCCAAGCTGGGTGTATGTCTTTCAACCTCAGGCTCTGCCCTGTTCTCCTGGGATCACCGTGCCAGCAGCACCTGGGAGGTCTGGCGGACAGAGAGCTCACAGTCTGAGTTCCCTTTAGTCAGCTGTAGGGCCCCAAAAGGGAAGGTCCCGTTCCTTGTAGGTGCCTCAGGCTGGTGGCTATATTGTCTCTCTGTCTCTCTGGGCAGCCGTGGGTAGGCTCGGGTTAGGGGAGGAGGAGGCAATATGGCGTCTGCCACGTGGCTCGGGTCTGTGCACACGGAGGTGCCCCGAGGGAGTTGGGAGCCTGGTGCAGCGTCCGCTACTGGCTTACCGCTCACTGGCGGCAGTTGTCGCTGGGCTGGTGTCCGCAGGTCTCTCCGCTTGCTGGTGAGCCCACCAGCAGTCCGGGATGCAGGGGAGGGGAAACGGCAGATCCACCTACCCTTCCCGCTGGTCTCCGGGCTGCTCCGGGTGTCCCACCTTCCAGTTCTCCTCCGCGACCTCCTCCTATGGAGTCTCCTGTGGTCTCAGGTACTCCTCCTTCCGACCCTTATCCGATGTAGGCTCGTCTTCTTGCTTCTTTCTTCTAATTTCTGCTAGAATCTGTCTTTTCTGCAGAGACACTCTGTCTGGTGGTGTTTCTCATCCTGCTTTGTTCTTAAAGCATAAGTGCTGAGACCACTAGCCAAGAGTTGTGAAATTACAAAGCATTCTGGGAATTGGCATGCAAATGAGCAGGATTATATTTAGAAGGGAGTAAAAAGTGAATTAACTACATACTGTGGAACCCTGCAGAGCTCTCTCTTGCAATATCTTTCCCTTCAATTTTACTGCCCCCAAATTAGGGATTTGTTCTTTGACCATGGACCTGACTGTTGGCCACTGACTTGGGGAGAAGGTCCAGCCCCAGCATTTTGATGGACTGGGTGACCTAAACTGTTCTGGGAAGCAATGTTATTTTACTGCCCACACACAGGCCCAGTGGATTCACCCTAGATAAGGGGGAGTGTGGCTTTTCTTGTCTCACCCCACCTCCAGGGGTGGAACCTACCACTTTTGGCATAAGAGATGCAGGCTAGGAAGAGGAGGTAGCTCCCTAGTCTGCCCTGCACCCTGGCACCCCAGTGGCTGTAACTCCCTTTGGCATTAGTCTTCTCAGTAGCCAGGCCTGGCCAACTGATCACAAATTATGTAGGAGTGGAATTTGTTAGAAGAGTCTCTAGGCTGGGGGAAGGGATCTGCTCACTGCACCATATTGTACCATGGCGGCTGGGCTGTGGACCTTCTCAATGGCGACCTCTTGCCCACTTGCAGGGTACCAGCACTGGGGGCAATTGTTAAAGAGGTCGTAGGTGCCAGGTTGGGGGTCTGGGTCATCAGGACACCCCATTGCCTCCTCTATACCACCTTCTCACTGACTCACGCCTATTCAGCCATAGTTCTCGCTCTTACTGACCCACCCTGTGCAGACTTATTTGCCTTAGGGAGTTCCAGCTTAGTGTTCCCGACTTAGAGAACAGCTCTGTAGGGCTGGCCCCACTTGTTACCAGAAGCAATATATCTAACTGCCTTCCCTCTCAGCTCAGTCCAGTTTCCTCCTCTCTTGGTGCTGTCCTAGCACAGGGCTCCCAGGGAGTTCATGGTGCTCTCCAGTAATGACTGCACTCTCCAGTACCCTGACTGCACTTCTCCTGCCATGATTTTGCACTTCAGACAGATCCCCGGCTGGGTGAGTGTGGAGGTCAATGGGGAGGCAAGGAGTTCTCCTGTACATCTGATCCCACTTCACCCCCTGGCCTGGAGGGCTGGCACCCTCCCAAGCTTAATGCCCTATTGTTTGTTTTGGACTTTCCAGAGAATGCGATCTTATCTCCTGATCACCTTGTTTTTTCCATTTTTGAGAGTCCCGCACTAAACCTCTGCAGATTCTCAATACTGTACTTGTAGGGGGGAGATCCACTCGTGTGTAGGAGATCAATATCTATGTCTCTGTCTGGGAGTAGGAATCTGGGGGATTACTTTTACTCTGCCATTTTTAAGTTCTCTCGAGAAGTTTCTGTTCATGTCCTTTATCCACTTTTTGATAGTGTTGTTTGATTTTTTTCTTGCTGATTTTCCTTAATTCTAAATAGATTCTAGTTATTAGCCCTTTCTCAGATCTGTAGCATGCTAATATTTTCTCGCATTCTGTAGGTTGTCTGTTTGCTCTTGTGATAGTTTCTTTGGCTGCGCAGAAGCTTTTTCATTTGATCAGGTTCCATTTATTTATTTTTGTTGTTGCTGTGATTACCTTCGGGATCTTCTTCTTAAATTCTTTGCCTAGGCCAATGTCTAAAAGAGTATTTCCAATGTATTCTTCTAGAATACTTATAGTTTCACACCTTAGGTTTGAGTGTTTTAATCACCATGAGTTGATTTTTGTGAGAGGTGAAAGGTGTGGATCCTGTTTCAGTCTTCTACATGTGGGTATCTAATTTTCCCGGCACCATTTATTGAGTAAGGATTCTTCTCCCCAGTGTTTGTTTTCATTTGCTTTGTCAAATATTAGATGGCTATATGAGGATGGTTTTGTATCTGTGTTCTCAATTGTGTTCCATTGGCTGGTGTCCCTATTGTTGTGCCTGTTCCATGCTGTTTTAGTTATTATAACCTTGGAGTATAATTTGCAGTCTGGTAAATTGATGCCTCCCATTTTATTCTTTTTGCCTAGGATTTCTTTGCCTCTATGGGGTCTTCACTGGTTCCATATGAAGTGTAAAATTATTTTTTCTATATCTGTGAAAAATGATGTTAGTATTTTACTAGGGATTGCTTTGAAATTGAACTTTGGGTAGTATAGACATTTTAACAATATTGATTCTGTCGATCCACGAGCATGGTATGGTTTTCTACCTCTTTACGGATGTCCTCTCATATTTCCTTCTGCAGTTTTTCAAAGTTCTCCCTGTAGAAGTATTTTACCTCGTAAGTTAAATTTATTCCTAGGTACTTTATTTTCTTTGTTGCTATTGTGAAGGGTATTGTTTCTTTGATTTGATTCTTAGCTTGAATGTTGACTTACAGGAATGTTCCTGATATATGTACATTGATTTTGTAACCTGAGTCTTTGCTGAATTTATTTATCAATTCCAGGAGTCTCTCGGCAGAACCTTTGGGATTTTCTAGATATATGATCATACCATCAGCAAAGAGTGATAGTTTGACCTCTTCTTGCCCCATTTGGATACCCTTCTCTTGTCTGATTGTTCTGATGAGGATTTCCAGCACTATATTGAAAAGAAGTAGTGACAATGATGTTGTCTACTGGCAATGTTGTCTACTGGCAATGCTGTCAATGGCAATGTTGTCTACTTCAAGTTTAAGCAGGAATGCTTTCAACTTTTCCCAATTCAATATGGTGTTGGCTGTGGGTTTGTCATCTAGGACTTCTTTAATTTTGAGTTATGTCCCAACTATGCCTATTTTGTTAAGAGTTCTTATTATAGGCTGGGCATAGTGGCTCACACCTATAATCCTAGCACTCTGGGTGCCCAAGGTGGGAGCATCATTTGAGTTCAGAAGTTTCAGACCAGCTTGAGCAACAGCAAGACCCTGTCTTTACTAAAAATAGAAATTAGCTTGACCACTAAAAATATATATAGAAAAAAATTAGCCAGGCATGGTGGCTCCTGCCGGTAGTCCCAGCTATTGTGGAGGCTGAAGCAGGAAGACTACTTGAGCCCAGGAGTTTTAGCTTGCTGTGAGCTAGGCTGATGCCACAGACTCTATCCTGGGCAACAGAGTGAGACTCTCTAAAAAAAAGAAAAAAAAAGAGTTATTATCATAAAAGTGTGCTGAATTTTGTTGACTGATTTTTCTGCATCTATTGAGACAATGACATAGTCAAAAACATAGTCTCTGTTTTCTTTACTATTTATTTGATAAATCACATTTATACATTTGTGTATGTTGAGCCATCCTTGCATCTCTGGAATAAACCCCACTTGGTCATGGTGGATCATTTTTTTGATGTGCAGGTGAATTCAGTTAGGAATTTATTGAGAATTTTTACACTTATATTCATACAGGATATTGGTTTGTTGTGTTCTTTCCTGGCTTTGGTGTAAAGGTGATATTGGTTTTGTAGAATGAGTTGGAAAGGATTTCTTCTTTCTTGATGACATGGAATAATTTCTGCACTGTAGGCACCAGTTCTTCTTTGTAGATCTGATAAAATTCTGCTGTGAAACCAGCTGGTCTTGGACTTTATTTTATGGAAGATTTTTTTTATTGCTGCTTCAATGTAATTACTTGATATTTGTCTGTTTGAGAGTTCTATTTCTTCATGATTAAGCATAGGGAAATTGTGTGTTTCCAAGAATTTGTCCATTTTCTCAACTTTTTCAAGTTTATGTGCATAGAGATTTTTACAGTATTCAGAGATCACATTTTGAATTTTTGTTGTATTAGTTTTATTATTACCTTATTCATTTCTAATTGAGGTTATTAGGGTCCTTTTTTCCTTTTTTCTGTTTAATCTAGCGAGAGAGCTGTTGATTTTGTTTATCTTTTCAAATGCCTAACTTTTTTGTTTCCTTAACTTTTTATAAAGTTCTTTTGTTATTGATTTCATTTAGTTCTGCTTGACCTTAGTTATTTATTTTCTTCTGCTTGGTTTGGGGTTGGTTTGATGTTCTTTTTAGCAATTCCTTGAAATGATTCATTAGATTGTTGATTTGCAATCTTCTGTCTTTTGGACGTAGGTATTTAAAGGTATGAATTTTCGTCTTTGGACTGCTTTTGATATACCCAACAGATTTTCATAACTTGTGTCTCCTTTGCCATTTAGTTTAAAGATTCTTTTGATTCCATCTTAATTTCCTCCTTGCCCAATAACTATGCAGCCAATTACTATGCAGCCATAGTTTGTATAGTTTCCAAGACTTTGTGTAGATTTGAGTGTTTCTGTTGGAATGGAAGTCTAATTTTATTCCACTGTGGTCTTAGAAGATGCATGGTATAATTCCTGTTTTTTAAAATTTCTTGAGAAATGTTTTGTGGTCTAGGATATCATTAATCTTAGACAATGTTCAATGAGCTGATGAGAAGAATATATATTCAGTGGTGTTTGGGTAGAATGTTTTGTAAATGTCTGTTAGGCCCACTTGTTCTAGAGTTCTGTTTAAGTCCATTGTTTTCTTGCTGATTTTCTTCTTGGAGGATCTGTGGGGAACTGTCAGTGGGCTGTTGAAGTCCCTAGCTATTACAATAATGTTGTTTATCATTTTGTTTAGATCAAGTAGGGCTTGTTTTTTCAATCTGGATGCACTTGTGTTAGGGGCATAAATATTTATATTTAGAATTGTTAGGTCTTCCTGTTAATTGTAACTCTCACCATTATATCATGACCATTTTTTACTTTCTTTTCTTTTGTTGGTTTGAAGTCTATCTTATCTGATTTAAGAATGGCTATACCTGCTTTCTTTTGGTGTCCATTTGCATGAAATATCATTTTCTATCCCTTCACCTGAATGAGTCTTTGTGGATTAGTTGTGTTTCCTGGAAACGGCAGATACTTGGCTTCTATTTTTTAAATCTATTCAGCCAGCCTATGTCTCTTGAGTGGGGAGTTCAAGCCATTCACATTTATTGAAGGAATTGATAAGTGGGGTAGATTTCTGTTATCCTATTGAGTGGAATTTTATTTTACCTCTTGAGTCATTGTGGTATCTGTGCTCTGACCTACCTTTAGCTTTAGGGTGATTTTACAATGGTGTGTGTCTATTGTGCTCATCTATTTATAATGCAGTTCTGAGGACTTCCTATAGGGCAGGTCTGATCTTGACAAATTTCCTCAGTGTTTCCTTATCTGAGAAATTCTTTATTTCTTCCTCATATAAGAAAGTTTTACAGAATACCAAATTCTAGGCTGGCTGTTATTTTGTTTGAGAAGACTGAGAATGGGGCCCCAATCCCTTTTTGCTTAGAAAGTCTCAGTTGAGACATCTGAAGTTGGTCTGGTGGGCTTTCCTTTTTAAGTTGCCTGATGCTTTCACCTCACAGCTTATAGGAATGCTTGTTTTGTGTATACTTTGGCCAGTTTGATGACTATATGTCAAGGTGATTGTCTGTTTGTGATGAATCTCCTGGGAGTCCCTTGAGCTTTTTGTACCTGGGTATCTAGTTTTCTCACAAGGCCACAGAGATTGTCCTCAATTATTCTTCAAATAAGTTTCCACCTCTTGTGTTTTCATTCTTTGCTCTTGGGGATCCCATTGATTTCTATTTAGGCCTCTTTACATAATCATATATTTCTTGTAGGCTTTTTTCTTGCCTCTTATTTCTATCCTTTCTCTTTGACTGAATTTTTTAAGTCATAAGTGTTTTTTTCAAGCTTTGAGATTCTTCCTTCTGCCTGATCTAGCCTATTCTTAAGGCTTTCTACAGTGTTTTATATTTTCTTGAATGAATTTTTCATTTCCAGAAGTTGTGTTTCATTTTTCCTTAATGCTTCAATTTCTTCAGTGAATTTCTCATTTATTTCTTGCATTGTTTTTGTGGTTTCTATGTGTTGGGTTTCTATTTTCTCTTGTATTTCATTGGGGTTCCTTAAAAATCCATGCTTGAAATTCTGCTTGTGTCATTTTCGTAGGTAGCCATTGGTAAGGAGTTATTATATTCTTTTGGTGGTATGCTTTTGCCCTGATTTTTCAGGTTTCTGGAGTTCTTTTGAAGATTCTTTCTCATCTGACCTATTGATTGAGAGCTGGGCATTTTAGGCCTGGCTTGTGGGCCTGTCTTTGGGTCACTGGAGATCAACTGCTAACCATGTCAGGTAGAGGAGTGCTTCCCCTAAGGTGCCTATAGGATGTTCTAATAGGTTCGATGAACCTCTTGGTTACCTCTGGCCTGCTGTCTTCACCTCTTCTCAACAGTGTGTAGTGATTTAGGTCCCCCAAGTTAATCTTCGAGCTTGTGGGTGGTACTTGCGAGTACAACTCAGCCACTTCCTGTTTGCTTTTTTGGAAGGCGCTATGCTTATCTATGGGGTTGTTTGCTTTGTTATTGATTGACATTTGCATGGTAGAACCAGCTGCTGAGATGTCCTTTTATGCCTGTGGTAATCTCTCATCCCCTAGGTGGGGCACACGAATGCCTCAGGGTTTAAGAGGGACCCTGTAGTTTCCAGGATGTTGCTTGATCTCTACTCCCCCTGAGTTGGGGGGAGGAAAAAGACAGATTGTGGATGCATTGCAAGAGCCTCAGAAGTTTTGCAAGGCCTCAGAATTTCTCTGAGGTTGCTTCTCTGGCTGGTAGGGTCAGCCACTGGTTTGAAGTTCAGGGCAATCTCTCCAAGCAAGGAAGTCTGTTCCCAAGGGAAGGGACTAGTTGCTTGAGTTATAAGGCCCAGGCACAGGGTCTTCCCAGTCTTGTCCTGTAGCATGGTTTCTCTGCAGGTTTGGGAGAGCTCCCTCTTAATTAATTCCCTTAACTCCACAGCACTCTCACATCCGAACTTCCATAGGAGTTTTTTCACTCACTGAGATCAGCTCTTGAAGTATCCTTCAGTCTGTGCTTTACTCTGTAGTGTGTATCTCCATGAGACCTTGTGGTAAGAGATTTCCAATTGTGCATCCCTGTTCTACCACAAGACCCCAAGGGGAGAGACATTGTTTTCTCTGTCTGTAGGGGCCTCATCCAGGGGCACATGGCTGTTGGGGAGAAGTGGCTGCTCTCAAGTTTCTTGGCTCAAGATGCACTCTCTGTTGTAATGAATGAGGGAAGGGTCTGCTGCTCTCATTCAGCTGGTGCACATGAGGCATTCAGATTTTATGGGAATGAGGGGCTAGGCTAATTCACTCCTAGTCCTCCATTCCTGTCCAATATGGTGGTTATCCAGTGGGGGTGGGGATGGGCATGCTCACAGATCTGTTTCCCTCAGCACTCCTCCACACTCTCCCTTTGGATATGTCTGTGAGGGCTTCCTCATCACTGAAGCCCAGGACTGAGACCTTTCCCCTGCGTCTCTCTGCACTGCTCTTGTGCCCGTGGCCCACTGGGCCTGGCTCACCTGTCTAAGCCACCTGTGCATGATCCAATAATATGCTGGTGGGCAGGAGGGTTGTAAACTGTGGTGGCCCTGCTCTCAGTCATGGGCTTCACTGGAGATGTGCACCTAGCACAGCTATTCATGTGCCTCTCGGTTCAGAGTACTAAAGCAGTTACAATGGGATGAGAGGCTGTGACCACCAGCCAGCATGAGCTAAAATTAATCTCTCTGATGCCATTATTGGAGAAGGTACAGAGGAGGAAGTTTCTAGATGTAAGGGAGGCAGCACTCTAGTGTCTCGTGGCACTCTCCCATGGAGTGTCCCTTTGGATCATCTGAATCCTTGGAGTTCACTAGTGTAGCCTGCTATTCCTATTTAGCCACTTTCCCTGAGCACATGTAGGGTGGAAGTGCCTCAATATGTTTTATGTCCCATCGTTCGCTGATGGTACCTAGGTGGGGAAGTGGAAGCTCCCTTTACCCTTTTGCTGGGTTCCTAACCTGTCTGGGTTTGGTCCATGCTGCTGCCTTCACCTCTCTATCTTCTTCTTTCTTAGCTTTGCAGTTTTTCTCAACTGGGTCCCCAGACATCTCTGTTGTCTGTCCTATAACTGAGCTGCAACTGCGTTCCATTCTCCTTACTCCAATATTCTACCTTCTAGATGGGATGATCCAACAAGCAGTGTCACTAGTTGGCCATCTTAGGTGATCCTCTAAATTTCTTCTAATTACTACAGTTACTTGTAGCACTGACGTTTGGCATATGTCATTTTTTTAGAGGTTAGATTATATTCTCTTGAATATCTATCCTTGTTTAATGTTCATAATGGTAGTGTAAAATTAAGATATATTTATATGGGAATTTATAGCTTTAAGTGTATTTGTAGAAAAGAGGACATATTGAAAATAATTAACGTGTATATTGAAGTCTGGAAACAAGTAAAAGAACTATAAAATGAATCAAATGTGTAGAAAAAAAGAAATTGACATAAGAAGAGTATTTTTGAAATAGAAATTAAAACAAATCACATGATAGAAATTATCATATGAACTAAAAACTATTTTTTAAAAAATAATAAAATATCAAATTAAACTAGAATAATTGATAAGAAAAAATAATGCTTAATTAAACAACATTGGATTTAAAATGTGAGTATTAACAGATGAAGTAAAGAATAAAACTTAGTAAGACAAGACTATGTACAACTTTATGTCAGGTAATTTGAGTCAAAATGAGATGGAAAATTTTATTGAAAATTATAAATGATGAAAATGAAACCTCAAGGAAGAAGAAACTCTAAAGTTACCAGGTGACATAAAAATTGAGCCTGAAGTCAAAGTTTTAATTGATTCAAAAGAAACTAGGCTCATCTGTGATGGACAGTTTTAGGTATTGAAAAAGACAGAAAACAGGTGAAGTCATTTTATGAAGCTAACATTATCACAACACAAAACTTCAGCAGTATGACAAGAATACTTGATGATAAACAAAGCATACAACAAAAACAAAGCACACAAACTAACATCCTATAGCTATTATCCGAATTCACTTGTTAATATAAATAAATAAAATTTATACCTATCACATAGTGTTTTTACTAGGAGTGTGAGAATAATTGAGCATTAGGAAATCCTCTAATGTAGTTGTCTAAGAAAATTTGCAGATTATACTTAATTTTATTGAGGGCTGATAAAGCACTCAATAAAATTAAACATATATTGATTTTAAAAAAGAAAACATTTTACCAGTCTGGAGTAAAACTGAATTTCCTTATGTGGTTTAGAGTAGCTATAACTAAAGTATAGAAAATACACTTACTTACAAAAAAAAATCACAAGATTAATCTTTAAAAGTAGGAACAAGACAAGGTTGTCTGCCATTGTGAATAGCTAAATAAACATAAAGGGTAAAAATAAAGAAAGATGAATATATGATTATTTGCAGATGGTATAATTTTGTTCACAGAATAAATTAAGCAGTAGAAAATTAACTTAAAAGAAAATAATCAAGTAAGTTAGGTAGATTAAAAAAACAACCTGGCAAGTAAATGTAGTAATACTATAGTAGATAATTTCCCAGTAAACTCTACTTACTCAAAATAATATTCAGCTAAAAAAGGAAACAATATAAAAACCACAAAAACACTTAATTCACACAAAATACAAAATGAGTTGTTTATAGCACATATATATAAAAAATGACTATGTATGCTACATTTTTGTTAATTTTATTGTTTTCATTTATTGTTACTATTTTTTCATGCTATTATGAATGTATGAAATGACCCTCCATTTGTCTAGATATTTAACTTCGCTTAGCCATATTTTGTAGTTTTCCGTACACATAACTTCCCTTTCTTTTATTCAATTTGTTCTTAGGTACTTTATGCATTTTGAGACTTTTGTGAATGAAATCACTTTCTTAATTTCATTTTGGATGATTTATGGTTAGTATATAGAAATATAATTGGTTTCGGTATGTTTATCTTGCATCCTGCTAAAAATTCATCATTCTTTTTGACTTCAGAATTTCTTTTTAGTTTCTTTTTTAAAAACAGATATCATATATTGATTCTGATTCCTTCATAGTTATTGCTGTTGAGCTTTGTTTGTTTGTATGTTTAGTGACTCACCTGCACTAATTCTGTACTGTCTATGGTTCCCCCATATTGTGCAGCTGCTGATGTCTTGGATAATTTTAAAAAAATTCCTGTTTTTCTAAAAAGCCTGGTTTCTTACAGGTCACCCTTATATCAGCATAGCTTAGTGGTCACCCTGTGATTGGTCTGAGGTTGTGCTCAAACACTTCAAGCCAGTAAGTTTTCTACCCTTGGCAAATGGATCTTTGCTTGAGTTGGCAAATCCATTCCAAGTTCTGGAAATTTGAAAGTCTGCCCTGACTTTTGCTTTCCGTGCTACTTTTTTGTGTCTCCTTATAGGACTTGTACAATCCTCACCTTCAACCAGGGACTTGCAGAAAGCCAGGGATGGTGATTTCTGGTCTCTCTTGAGCATGTGTGCAGTCCTGCACATGCTCAGAAACTTCTGGATTGCCAGGATCATGTGGGAGCTTCTCAAGTCTCAAGACCATGGATGTCTTATTCCCTGCATCTCTCTCTAGATTCTCTGGCTAGTCTGCAGGTATGTTGCTTGTCCATCCAGTGTTATCCCCTCAGGCTCGCTGGGAACTTAACCTTTCCCATTTGTTTGCCAGAGTTTGCTATTCTTTCTGATGACGCCCCTGGGTTTGTTTCTTCCCCTGCTCCTCTCTAAATTAACTTAGCCACTCCTACAGGGAAGCTTCTGGTTTCCATGGCCTTCCCTACCCTGGTACAATGCAGTGAAGGTACTTGCGTGTAGAGGAGATGTGCTTACAGGTGTGCTTACCTCAAGTTCAGTAGTGTTCTAGAATAAACACTTCTCCATTTGTTGTATGCCTTTGATCTATATCCAGAGTCTGGAAATGATTGTTTTTGAAAATTCTCTCCAGTCTTAGCATTGCCTGGGTGTGGCAGGATTTGGGAAGACTTCTTATTTCACAATTCTTAAATTCCTTGCAGTGGAGTAATTGAGGGGTCAGACTTGCGGCAGCCCTTCTTTGTCTGCATGGTCTTAGCATGCATTCTGAACATTCCCACTCTACTAAGAATTTTTTTGTCACGCAGAGATAAAAACTAACTTCAGCAGAGTTCTATTTGGATGTTTCAAATGGCTTTGGAGGCCTTCTGGGTGGAGGTGTATCATAAGTGAAGTACTCAAGCATTAGCTCTCATTTGCCTAACATGGTGGGGTGGCAGAGAGGGAGATCATGTGTTACCCAGAGTTTACCAAAGACGATGTCATTCTGTAAATGTTGGCTTCCCAGCACGTAGGGACCTGATAACTCAATAACTTGATAGGAGAATGAGCTCTGACACATCCGTTACTGAGTCTGTCTGAAGTTTGAAGATGTGTCTTTATCAGATGATAGGTCTTCTGAACATGTCACTTCAATGTGAGCATGATACAGCTTTCTCTAGGGTATATTATGGAATTCAACGTGTGATCATGTTCAAATTATCTTTTGCCCGTATTTTTCAAGAGAAGATATACTTAAAGCAGGGAAGCAGATTTTAGTAATATTTTAAAAGTTTTGCATCATAAAATTCATGTGAACTGTGACCTTTTTTCAGTTTCTCAGATGTGATACTCTCCTTCTATTTACTGGGTGTTTGTGTGTACTTGTTCTCTTTTCCAGGTTTACTCCTATTCTTCCCTTAGATCTCAGGTCTGTCTTTTCTTGCTAGGAATCTTTTGACCTCTCTGACATCTATTTTTCTTATCATTTGTTATCATAGCACTGTTTACTTATAAAGTCAGGACTTATGACAATTGTGTTTGTATATTCATTGTTATGATTCTTTTTATTCATGCTAAATTCTATCAGGATAAGGATTATATCCCATTCTCCCCACTCTTAATTTAATGTGGTATAATATTTTCAATTCTTAATGAAATGTCTCAAGTGCTCAATAAATGTAGTAAGTGCTCAATGAATATTTCTTTAATGAATGAATGACTAAATAAAAATACTCTATACCCACATTTTCTAAGAACCTGATGATAATCTTATTATATTTAACTTAAAAATATAATCTGCACAAATCTGTAGACACCTACAGTTCTTTCCATGGCACCCTGTGCTTAGAGGGGTCTGTATAGTCAATGCAACAACTGACATGCCAGGAACCACCCAAATAACTCCAACTCAGTCTCAACATGACCCAGATTGAACTGTACATCTCAATCCTGTCTTTCTCAAGCCTGTGTTCTCTGCCTTCCTGTATGGCTCCACCTTATCTCCTCTCAGTCACAACTCTTAGATTAATCCCAATTACATTCATATTATATTTGCTATTTCCCCTTCTCTCCATTCTCACTACTGCACTAAAGTCATCTGCTCCTTTGGTCTAATCCCCTTCTAATACATTCTCTAGTGGATCTCATTCATATTTAGAAAATTTTCCTAAATATCAACTTAGCCACATCATTCTTATATTTAAGATGCTTCACTTGCTTGAGAAACAAAAGGCAATTTTTCAGCATGTCATGTATAACTTTCCATAATCAGGGCATTCCAACTTCTCTTGTCTTGGCTCTTTTATTTGGTCCCATAACTCCAGCACTCATTTGTATAATATTGTAAATCTCCAGACATCTTTCATCTGTTTAATACCAACTTTGTAATATGCTTTACTATATAGCAACGCATTTACCCTTTTCATTATTCTTTAGTAAGATACATAGGATATCATGCTTTATTTTGTTTTTTTGGACATAATTTCAAATAAATATGTCAAATTGACCTAGGCTTCATGGAACTAGGAGGCTACCACTCCAAATAACCTCCCCAGCCTCTCTGGGCATGTGACACAATTGAGGCTTCCATTCTAGGAAGAACAAAGGAGGTGCTTGCTACAAGAGGTCTAGTTGCCTTAGTCCCTGCTCTGCTTCTCCTGCAAGTACAGTATTGTTATGTAGATAGTGAGGAATTCTGGGACTTCTAGGGATGAAAGTCGGTGCCTTTGCAGTTGACTTCTCCAAATGGGCTTTCAGAGAGGTTCATGGGAAATCTACATGCACAATAAGACTGTGATCATTTAACTCCCAATTGTCCGATGAAAGTGGTTCCATGGTGATGTCTGAGCCATGGGGAGGTCCCTATCCAGGCACTATAAAACAAGACTGAGACCAAGACCAAGCTCTTTTTCTTTTGCTGCAACAATGGGTCCATTCATCACCTGTGGGGTTTGTGTCTTGCTCTGTAAACCTATATCATGCTCTTGCTCTCTCTTTCCTCACTAAGCCTCATTTTTGTGCTTGCCTTACTTTGGAGTGTGTGTGGTCCTTCTTGAACCATGAGGGCACCAAGAATCAACAATTCAGACTGTGATCCAACAGTATGTGTTTCCAGGCTGAGGTGTCTCCCCAGCAAGCAAACCATTCTGCTAAGAGAGCAGTTCTTGGGTTACCTTCCTGGGACCAAATTCTCTTGCAGCCTGAAACTCAGTGAAACTAGTGGTAATAATTATCTAATTAATTGCCATTATATTTTGTATGTTTTAATTTATATGTAAATTTATATATTTATATAAATTACATAAATATATAAATTATATAATTATATATAATTATAAATATATATTTATATATAAATATATAATTATATAATTAATTAACTATTAAATTAAATAAATATCAATATATTTATTTAATTTATTTAATTATATTATATATAAATATATAATTATATATTTATATATAAATTTATATAAATTATAAATTTATATATAAATTTATAATTTATATTTTGTATGTTTTAATTTAATTTAATTTTTTGCATGACTTTTGGGCTGTGGATTTGAAACTGTCTGTGTGCTTTCCATTTCTGAAGACCTTCTGGAACATTTCTTATAAGCAGTTGGATTCCTTTATTGATTTCCAGCATAATAATTTATTTGCTCATTTTTTTAAAACACTGTTTTTGACATTTTTAGTGTTTGGGAGATATGAGCATAATGTTTGTGCTTTCTGTCTCTTTGATTTACCTAGTCTGCTACAAACATGATAACATAATCCATTTTTCTTATTGCCTGCATTTTTTATTCTACTTCATAACTAATAACATGTGATTTAGAATAAAGCTTATTTTCTCCTTTGTTTTCATCTACCTCCCCACATTTTGGTAAAATGACATGAAACTTAATGCCTTAATTATCAACATATTATTGTCAAAGACTAAACAAATGTGTCAAATTTAATAAGTACATTTAATAAGTACATTGTTTAGTAGTCTAAACAATGATTTAAAGTTAACTCTATTTTTGAAAATAATATTATAACAGTCATTTTTGTATCACTTCTTGAGTTCTTCATTTGAATTAATTTTTGGTTTGTTGTGATATGGTATATTTCTGAGTAGTTGAGTATTGAGTTATGGATTAATTTTTCCCTTGTAGGAGAATATTAATTTACCTGAGTAAAGAATTTAGCATCATGGACCTTACCTCAAAATTCTGCAATATTTTTGCACTTCCTCAGACATGAAGCATTCGGAGCCAGTAAATATCTGTAAATAGCCAGTGTTTTTCATCTGAAACATTATAAGATGCTTTTTTAACCCTTGCATATAGAAATAATACTAAGATAGTACTCGGTTTGGATCTTTTTCAATAATTCTGACAACTCTTCTGTAAGCCAGTTCTAAAAGAAAAGTAGAGGGTTGGGGCTGGACATTGTGTTATGTTTTCTTAGTGTCAGGCAATTTTTTGAAACTAGATGGCCTCTGAATACATGTCATCTGAGTAAATGCATGAAAGTCAAACAAAGGAATGGTATTTCAACGAGCCTCAGGCTATCACAACAAATATCAATAAAGAAGGAACAACAATCAAGATTCAATACCTGTGCTTCCAGGCCATGAACGGTCAGGGGAAGCCTTCATGTCTGCCCTCGCTCTCTTCCTTCCCAAGGTGCAGCTAGCCCACAGGCTTCTGGACATGCTTAAGTCATTGGGTGGGGATCCAAGCTCCTGGGTACTCCCTCCAGGGCAACCTATACAACATGGGTGAAATACACCTGCCCTCTAGCTTTCCGCCTCCATGGCAAGTCCACTCATGGTCCATTTCTGCAGTGACAGGTGGTTTGGCTGAGGAAAATGAGCAAAAGGGCATTTCTTTGGCTACACTCAGGATGCCCAGTGTCTTCTTATAATGATTTGAGAAGAGCAGAGTGATGAAACAGAAGAGAACTGAGGGTACAGGGAGAATAGGCAGTGTATGTAAGAAGAGCAAAAGGAGACAAAGAGGCAAAAATGTTGGGTCAGTAGAGCAAAGCAGAGAAGACCAAGAAGGAGAAAGGATGGCAGATGGAAGACAGGTGGAGCAGAAGGTCACAGAGAGGCAGGGCCAAGGAGACTGCTAGATTGTTCACTGGGTAAATCATTTCCATCATTTCTCACAGATGAGAACATTGACCACCAAAGTGTGGATTTGATTTCTGCAAGGCCAAAAGCTGCTACATATTTTAGCCAGAACACAGACTTTGTTTTAAGCCAGGTGTCCTTTTCCAGCAGTTAGTGCAATAAGAGGAGGTTGAGACGATGTAGACAGGAGCAGGGAGAAAACCTGGAAGTCAGACAGTGGAAGATATGGAGGGGAAGTCAGAGGCCCTGTGTGAGGCTTTGGCAAAGGAAGGCAGTGGGATTTCTCTTGTAGGGAAGTGGGCAGAGGGAGAGGTTTGTCTGCCTGTGCGGCAAGGGAAGTGGGATGAGAGTGGGAGAGGGTGTGGGGAGGGGTGCTGATGTCTGAGTTCTGAGGGCAGGTATCCTGCCGAGACTCTGTTCCCCTAACACAACTCCAATGCTGCCCCTGCTCCTGTCCGTGTTCAGGGAGCTTTGCTGCCCTGGGGAGAGCACAGCGTATAGGAAGAGCTCAGGTGGCAGGATACCTAGGGCAGGGCACAGGAGGGTGGAGAGGAGGGTCTTGGGACAATCAGAGAAAGGGAGCAGTGCTGCTGTAGGATGCCCCTGGCATCTGCCTTCCAGGCTACTTCCAGGCCCAGAATTCTTTTTTTTTTTAAATTTCAGCATATTATGGGGGTACAAAGGTAAGGTTACGAATATTGCCCTTTTTTCCCTTCCCCCCTTGGGTCAGAGCTTCAAGCATGTCCATCCCCCAGACAGTGCACTTCGCATTCATCGTGTATGTATATATCCATCCCCTCCTCCCCCCTCCCACCTGCCTGACACCGGATAATTATTATTCCTATATGTCCACTTAGGTGTTGATCAGTGAAAGCAATTTGCTGGTAGTACATGTGGTGCTTATTTTTCCATTCTTGGGATACTTCACTGTGTAAAATGGGTTCTAGCTCTATCCAGGAAAATACAAGAGGTACTATATCACTGTTATTTCTTATATCTGAATAGTACTCCATGGTATACATTTACCACATTTTTTTCCTTTTTTTAATTTTAGTGTATTATGGGGGTACAAGTGTTAAGGTTACATATATTGCCCATGCCCCCCTCCCCCCTCGAGTAAGAGCTTCAAGCCTGTCAATCCCCCAAACGTTGCGCATCTTACTCATTGTGGTTGTATATACCCATCCTCTCCTCCCCCCACCCTCTCTCCTGACACCCGATAAGTGTTACTCCTATATGTCTACTTAGGTGTTGATCCGTTAATACCAATTTGCTGGTGAGTACATGTGGTGCTGGTTTTTACATTCTTGAGATACTTCACTTAGTAGAATAGGTTACAGCTCTATCCAGGAATATACAAGAGGTGCTATATCACCATTGTTTATTTTTTTATTTTTATTTTGGCATCTTATGGGGGTACAAATTTTAAGATTTCAAAAAATGGCCTTTCCCCCCTCCCCACACAAGTCTGAGTTTCCAGCGTGACCATCCCCCAGATGATGCACATCTCACTCATTATGTATGTATATACCCGCCCCCCTCCCCCCTGCCCAATACCCTATTACTGTAATGTCTATGTGTCCACTTAGGTGCTGTTCAGTTAATACCAGTTTGCTGGTGAGTATATGTGGTGCTTGTTTTTCCATTCTTGGGATACTTTACTTAGTAGTATGGGTTCCAGCTCTAACCAGGAAAATAGAAGATGTGCTATGTCACCATTGTTTCTTAGAGCTGAATAGTACTCCATGGTATACATATACCACATTTTATTAATCCATTCTTGGATTGATGGGCACTTGGGCTGTTTCCACAGCATTGCGATTATGAATTGTGCTGCTATAAATATTTGAGTGCAGGTGTCTTTTTTGTAGAGTGTCATTGGATTTTTTGGGTAGACGCCCAGTAAAGGGATTGCTGGATCAAATGGTAGATCCACTTGTATTGCTTTAAGGTATGTTCATATTGCTTTCCACAGAGTTTGACCTAGTTTGCAGTCCCACCAGCAGTGTAGGGGTGTTCCTCTCTCTCCACATGCACGCCAGCATTTATTGTTTGGAGACTTTTTGATAAAGGCCATTCTCACTGGAGTTAAGTGATATCTCATTGTAGTTTTGATTTGCATTTCACTGATGATTAGAGATGTTGAGCATTTTTTCATATGTTTGTTGGCCATTCTTCTGTCTTATTTAGAAAAGTTTCTGTTGAAGTCCTTTGCCCACTTCTTAATAGGGTTATTTGATTTTTTTCTTGCTGATTTTCATGAGTTCTAAGTATATTCTAGTTATCAGCCCCTTATCAGATGCGTAGGATGCAAAAATTTTCTCCCATTCTGTGGGTTGTCTGTTTGCTCTCTTGACTGTTTCTTTGGCTGTGCAGAAGCTTTTTAGTTTGATCATGTCCCATTTATTTATTTTTATTGCTGCTGTGATTGCCTTTGGGGATTTCTTCATAAACTCTTTGCCTAGGCCGATGTCTAGGAGAGTGTTTCCAACATTTTCCTCTAGAATTCTAATAGTTTCATACCTCAGGTTTGTCTGTTATCCAGCATGAGTTGATTTTTGTGAGAGGTGAAAGGTGTGGGTCCTGTTTTAGCCTTCTACAAGTGGCTATCCAGTTTTCCCAGTACCATTTATTGAAAAGGGATTCTTTTTTTCCGGTGTATGTTTTTTCTGCTTTGTCAAAGATTAGATGGCTATATGAGGATGGTTTTATATCAGGATTCTCAGATTTGTTCCACTGGACAATATTCCTATTTTTGTGCCAATACCAGATTGATTTAATGACTACAGCTTTGTAGTATAGTTTGATATCTGGCATATTAATACCTCCCATTTTGTTTTTGTTGCCTAGAATTGATTTTGATATTCAGGGTCTTCCTTGGTTTCATACGAAGCGTAAAATTATTTTTTCTATATCTGTGAAGAATGCTGATGGGATTTTAATAGGTATTGCATTGAATCTGTAGATCAATTTGGGTAGTATAGACGTTTTAATGATGTTGAGTCTGCCGATCCACGAGCATGGTATGGATTTCCATCTGTTTACATCCTCTGCTATTTCCTTCCTCAGTATTTCATATTCTCCCTGTAGAGGTCTTTTACCTCCTTGGTTAAGTATATTCCTATGTACTTCATCTTCTTTGTTGCTATTGTGAAGGGTATTGAGTCTTTGATTTGGTTAACAATTTGATTGTTGTTGGCGTATATGAATGCATCTGATTTCTGTGTATCGATTTTGTATCCTGATAATTAACTAAATTCATTTATCAATTCCAGGAGTCTCTTGGTTGAATCCTTGGGTTTTCTAAATATAATATTATTCCATCAGCCAACAGCGAAAGTTTGGTCTCTTCTGCCCCAATTTGGATATCTTCAATTCCTCTTTCATGTCTCAATGCTATAGCCAGGACTTCTAGCACTATGTTGAATAGAAGTGGGCAGCCTTGCCCGGTTCCAGTTCTGAGTGGGAATGCTTTCAATTTTTCCCCATTCAGTATGATGTTGGCTATGGGTCTGTCATATATGGCTTGTATCATTTTTAGGTATGTCCCTTCTATGCCTATTTTATTAAGTGCTCATATCATGAAAGGGTGTTGAATTTTGTCAAAAGCTTTTTCTGCATCTATTGAAAGAATCATGTGGTCTTTGTTTTTGCTTCTGTTTATGTGGTGAGTTGCATTTATAGATTTACATATGTTGAACCATCCCTGCATCCCTGGGATGAAGCCCATTTAGTCGTGATGGATTATTTTTTTTAGAAGCATCTGGATTTGGTTAGCTAGGATTTTGTTGAAAATTTTTGCATCTATATTCATTAGGGATATTGATCTATAGTTTTCTTTTTTGTTGCATCCTTTCCTGGTTTTGGTATCAGAGTAATATTTGCTTCATTAAAGGTGTCAGGGAGGTTTCCATTCTTCTCGATGTTGTGGAATTGTTTCTGCAAGATAGGTACTGGTTCTTCTTCGTAAGTGTGGTAAAATTCGGGTGTGAAACCATCTAGACCGGGACTTTTCTTTCTAGGGAGATTTTTAATTGCTGTTTCTATTTCAGCTGTTGAGATTGGTCTGTTCAGGGAATTTATTTCTTCCTGGTTGAGCCTAGGGAGGCTGTGTGTTTCTAGAAATTTGTCCATTTCCTCCACATTTTCCAATTTGTGTGAATAAAGATTTTTGTAGTACTCATAAATTATATCTTGAATCTCTTTGGGATCAGTTGTGATATCTCCTTTTTTGTTCCTGATGGAGCTTATTAGAGATTTTTCTTTTCTGCTTTTCGTTAGCTTAGCCAGTGGCGTGTCAATTTAGTTTATTTTTTCAAAGAACCAACTTTTTGTTTTATTAATCTCCTGAATAGCTTCCCTGTTTTCAATTTTGTTTAGTTCTGATTTGATTCTTGTTAATTTCACTTCTTCTGCTGGGTTTGGGGTTGGTCTGTTCTTCTTCCTCCAGCTCTTTGAGTCAATTTATTAGATTGTCTATTTGTGATGTTTTTGACTTTTGGTTATAGGCATTTATGGAAATAAATTTTCCTCTCAGAACTGCTTTAGCTGTGTCCCAGAGGATTTGATTGCTTGTCTCTCCATTGTCATTTTGTTCATAGAATTTTTTCATTTCCATCTTGATTTCTTGATTTATGAAGTAATCATTTAGTTGAAGGTTGTTTAATTTCCACATTTTTGTGTAGAAATGTGAGTTTCCATTAGCTTTGATTTCTACTTTATTCCACTGTGATCTGAGAAGATACATGGTATGATTTCTATTTTTTAAATTTCTTGAGGCTTACTTTGTGTCCTAAGATATGGTCAATCTTAGAGAATGTCCCATGAGCTGATAAGAAGAATGTATATTCAGTGGATTTTGGGTAGAATGTCCTGCAAATGTCAGTAAGACCCAATTGTTCTAGAGTTTTGTTTAAGTCCATTATTTCTTTATTAATTTTCTGTTTGGAGGATCTGTCTTGTGCCGTCAGTGGGGTGTTGAAATCTCTGGTGATTATGAAGTTGCTATTAATCCATTTGCTTAGATCCAGTGAGGTTTGCTTTATGAATCTGGGTGCACCTAAGATGGGTGCATATATATTTAAAATTATTATCTCTTCTTGTTGAACTGTGCCCTTCACCATTATATAATGACCCTCTTTGTCTTTCACTACTTTTGTTCGTTTAAAAACTAAATCGTCTGAAATTAGAACTGCCACGCCAGCCTTCTTTTGGCTTCCATTTGCTTGGAATACTGATCTCCACCCTTTTATTTTAGTCTATATGCATCCTTGCAGGTTAGGTGTGTTTCCTGAAGACAGCATATACTTGGCCTGTATTTTCTTATCCATTCAGCCAACCTATGTGTCTTGAGTGGAGAGTTTAAGCCATTCACATTTATTGAGAGAACTGATAGGTAAGGTAGATTACTGTTCATTCTGTTGGTTTGGATATTGTTGCTTTGATTTGTCTCTTGAGCCATTGTAATATCTGGCCTTTAATCTTTGGGTTTTGGTTGTTTTTATGTTCGTGAGTTTTTATTATGGTGTTCCGTGTGTAACACTGTTTTGAGTACTTCTTTTAGGGCTAGTTTGTCTTGGTGAATTCTCTAAGCCTTTGCTTATCTAAGAATGTCTTAATTTCTCCTTCATATAAAATGCTTAGGTTTGCAGGGTACAAGATTCTAGGCTGGGCATTATTTTGTTTCAAAAGAGTGAGAGTGGGTACCATTCCCTCCTTGCTTTTATTGTTTCAGTTGAGAATCTGGCGTTATTCAGTTTTCCTTTGTATGTAACTTGCTTCTTTCACCTTACAGCTTGTAGGAGGGTCTCTTTTGTTGATATTTTGGTCAGTCTGATGAATACATGGTGTGGTGTTTTCCTGTTTTATTGTATCTCCCAGGAGTCCTTTTGGCCTCTTGTATTTCTAATTCTAGGTTACTGGTTAGACCTGGGAAGTTTTCCTCAATTATTTCTTCAAAAAGCTTATCCAACCCTTGCATTTTTTCTTCCTCCTTCTCCAGAATCCAGTGGACCTGCAGGTTATTTTTCTTCATATAATCCCACAATTCTTGTAAGCTTTGCTCATGTCTCTTATTTTTCTGCTCTAACTCTGTGATTAACTTATTTGATTTGAATGAGTTGTCTTCAACCTCTGAGATTCTTTCTTCTGTGTGGGCCACCCTATTTTTGAGGCTTTCCCCTGTGTTTTGAATTTCCCTGAATAAATTCTTCATATTGAGGATGTCTGATTGATTCTGCTTCAAGATGTGGATCTCCTTAGTGAATCTTTGTTTCAATTCTTGTATCTTCTTTGTGTTGGTTATCCATTTTTTCTTGCATATCATTGAGCTTTCTTACAATCCAATTTTGGAATTCTTCTGTCATTTTAGGTTTTGGGTTTGTTCAGACTCCATTTCTTGAGAGCTGGTGTATCTCCTAGGGGGAGTATTTTCGGTTTTATTTTTATCTATTTATTTCATCATATTATGGAGGTACAAATATTTTTAGGGTTACAAATATTGCCCCTGCCCCCCTCCCTCCCCCCGATGTGTCCAATACCCCGGTGGAGTGCATCACACACGTTATGGAAGCATACACCCCTTTCGTCCTCCACCCTCCCGCCTGCCCACCACCCGATAAAAAGTTTTTTTTTTTTTGACATTTTGGTTACATTGTATATCTTTGCCTCTACCTAAGAAGGGTTAGAGTTATGCCCTTCCCCTCCATAATACTCACCACCTCCCTAAGATTGGGTCCCACCCCCCGCCCCGCCCCAAATCCCTGGTGAGCATTGCCACCATTTGAAAACCATAGTTTTAATCAGTCAGTACCAGTTTGATGGCGAGTAGATGTATAGCCCATTTTCCATGTCTTGTGTCGCCTCACTTTGGATAACGGACTTAAGCTTAATCCAGGATAGCATAAACGGTACTAGCTCACCGTCATTTCTTAGGATTGAGTAATATTCCATTGTGAGGATATACCACATTTTAATTATCCACTCATGAATTGATGGGTTCTTGGGTTGTTTCCATGACCGTGCAACAGTGAATTGTGCTGCTATAAACATTGGGGTGCAGATGTCTTTATAGTAGAATGTCTTATGCTCTTTTGGGTAGATGCCCAAGAATGCTATTGCAGGGTCGAATGGAATTTCTATTTCTAGCTGTTTGAGATATCTCCAAATTCTTTTCCACAAAGGTTGCACTAATTTGCAGTCCCACCAGCAGTGTAGGAGTGTTCCTGTCTCTCCGCATCCTCGCCAGCATTTGTTGTTTTGGGATTTCTTGATATAGGCCATTCTTAATGGGGTTAGGTGGTATCTCATTGTGGTTTTGATTTGCATTTCTCTAATAATTAGAGAAGTTGAGCATTTTTTTATATGTTTGCATACCATTATTCTGTCTTCTTTGGAGAAGTTTCTTTTCATTTCTGTCACCCATTTCTTGATGGGATTGTTTGATTTTTTTCTTGTTAATTCTTTTAAGTTCGAGATAGATTCTTGTTATTAGACCTTTATCAGAGGTGTAGAGAGCAAATATTTTCTCCCACTCTGTGGGTTGTCTATTTGCTCTACTGATGGTTTCCTTGGCTGTGCAGAAACTTTTTAATTTGATCAGATCCCATTTGTTTATTTTTGATGCTGCAGTGATTGCCTTGGGGGTCTTCCTCAAAAATTCTTTGCCTAGGCCAATGTCTGATAGGGTTTCCCCAACATCTTCTTCTAGGATTCTTAAGGTTTCATGCCTTAAGTTTAAGTCCGATATCCATCTTGAGTGAATTTTTGTGAGAGGTGAGAGGTAGGGATCTTGATTCGCTCTTCTGCATGTAGCTAACCAGTTTTCCCAGCACCATTTATTGAAGAGAGATTCTTCTCCCTATTGTATATTTTTGTCAGCTTTATCAAAGATTAGATTGCTGTATACTGATGGTTTCATCTCTGTTATCTCAGATCTACTCCAGATATTCATGCTTCTGTTCTTGTGCCTGTGTCAGGCTGATTTAACTATTATTGCTTTATAGTACAGCTTGAAGTCAGGAAGACTGATGCCTCCCAGTTTGTTCTTTTTAGTTAAGATTTCTTTGGCTATATGAGGTTTTTTTTCGTTCCATACGAAGGGAAGAA
This sequence comes from Mirza zaza, assembly GCA_008750895.1. Classification (NCBI taxonomy): domain Eukaryota; kingdom Metazoa; phylum Chordata; class Mammalia; order Primates; family Cheirogaleidae; genus Mirza; species Mirza zaza. The sequence continues at coordinate 14,170 of VSMD01047379.1, read as the reverse complement.
TTATTTTTTCTAGATCTGTAAAGAATGCTAATGGTATTTTGATGGCGATTGCTTTGATTCTGTAGATCATTTTAGGTAATATTGACATTTTATATTGATTCTACCAATCCATGAACAAGGTAGATTTTTCCATCTGTTTAAATCTTCTGCAATTTCTTTTTTTTGTGTTTCGTAGTTCTCCTTGTATAAATCTTTTGTATCTTTCATTAAGTATACTCCTAGATATTTAATTTTCTTTGGGGCTATAGTAAAGGGTATTGTGTTTTTGATTTGAGTTTCTGCTTGATGGTTCTTGACATATATGAATGCTTCTGATTTGTGTATATTGATTTTATAACCTGAAACTTTACCAAACTCAGTTATCAAGTCTAGGAGTATCTTGGAAGAGTCCATGGGGTTTTCTAGGTATAATATCATATCATCGGTGAAGAGTGAGAGTTTGATTTCATCTGCCCCCACTTGAATGCCCTTAATACCCCTCTCCTGCCTGATTGCTATCACTAGGACTTCAAGCACTATGTTGAATAGGAAAGGAGATAGTGGGCATCCTTGTCTAGTTTCAGATCTAAGGGGGAAAGATTTTAATTTTTCCCCATTTAGAATGATATTAGCAGTGGGTTTGTCATAGATGGATTTGATAAATTTAAGATATGAGCCGTCTATGCCTATTTTGTTAAGAGTTTTTATCATAAAGGTGTGTTGGACTTTGTCAAATGCTTTTTCTGCGTCTATTGACAGAATCATATGGTCTTTGTTCTTGATTTTATTTATGAAGTGAATTGCATTTATAGACTTGCGTATGTTGAAGCATCCTTGCATCTCTGGAATAAAGCCCACCTGGTCATGGTGAATTATTTTTTTGATGTGCTGCTGAATTCTATTTGCTAAAATTTTGTTGAGGATTTTTGCATCTGTATTCATGAGGGATATTGGTCTGTAATTTTCTTTTTTTGTTGTGTCCTTTCCTAGCTTTGGTATCAAGGTGATATTGGCTTCTTAGAGTGAGTTAGGGAGGATATCATTTTTCTTAATGGTGTGGAATAGTTTCTGTAGTATAGGTATGAGTTCATCTTTGTATGTTTGGTAGAACTCTGAAGTGTAGCCATTTGGCCCAGGACTTTTCTGTTTGGGCAGGTTTTTAATTACTGCTTCAATTTCTGAGCTTGAGATTGGTCTGTTTAGGAATTCTGTTGCCTCTTGCATGATCTTAGGGAGGTTGTATGAATCCAAGAATTTGTCCATTTCATCTTCGTTCTGTAGTTTTTGGGCATATAATTTTTTATAATAGTCTAATATGTTTTGTATTTCTTTGGTATCTGTTGTGATCTCTCCTTTTTCATTTCTTATGGAGTTTATTACAGTCCTTTCTCTTTGGGTCCTTGTCAGTCTAGCAAGAGGGCCATCGATTTTGTTTATCTTTTCAAAAACCCAGCTTCTCATTTTGCTTATTTTTTAGTATAGTTCTCTTGTTCTCCATTTCATTCAGTTCTGCTTTGATCTTTGTTATTTCTTTTCTTCTATTAGGATTGGAAATTGTTTGCTCTTCTTTTTCCAATTCCGTGAGCTTATTCATTAGGTTGTCAGTATCTAAGCTTTCTGTTTTTTGGATGTGAGCATTAATTGCTATTAGTTTTCCTTTCAGGTAAGCTTTTGCTGTATCCCACAGGTTTTGGTAAGAGGTATCACTGTTATCATTTTGTTCGAAGAAATTATTGATTCCCCTCTGAATTTCTTCCTTTACTCAATAATTTTTCAATAATAGATTGTTTAGTTTCCATGATTTTGTGAGGGGTTGAGTGTTTCTATAGGAATTGAACTGTAATTTTATACCGTTATGGTCAGAGAAGATACAAGGTATAATTTCTATTTTCTTGAATTTTTTGAGATCTGATTTGCGACCTAGGATGTGATCAATTTTGGAGTAGGATCCATGGGCTGCTGAAAAGAATGTAAATTCAAGTTTGTTTGGATGGAATGCTCTATAGAGATCTGTCAGACCTTTTTGATCAAGGGCTTTATCCAGGTCCATTATTTCTTTGCTTATTTTATGTTTGGAGGATCTATCCAGATCATTCAATGGGGCATTGAAGTCTCCTGCTACTATGGTATTGTTATGTAACAAGGTGTTTATATTAGACAAGGTTTGCTTTAAGTAATTGGGTGCTCCTGTATTGGGTGCGTAGATATTAAGAATTGTTAAATCTTCTTGTTGGATCTTCCCTTTCACCATTATATAGTGGTCATCTTTATCCATTTTTACTTTTGCTATTTTAAAGCTTATGTTATCTGCAAATAGTATAGCTACTCCAGCTTTCTTTTGACTTCCGTTTGACTGGATGATAGTTTTCCAACCCTTGACCTTCATCTGGCAGGCATCTTTGTGGGTTAGATGTGTTTCCTGTAGACAGCAGATGCTAGGCTTGTGAATTTTTATCCACTCTGCCAGTCTATGCCTCTTCAGAGGATAGTTTAAGCCATTTACATTAATTGAGAGGATTGAAATTGGAGGAAGATTGCCATTCATATTGTTGGGTGGAGTCTTGTTGCTTTGTCTTACTCCTTGGGCCATCATTTAGTTCGAGATCTAAACTTTAATTCTTTGACGATTTCACTTTGAGGAGTGTCTACTGCCCTGTTTGGTTAGAGATGTGGATCTAAGAACTTCCTGTAGGGATGGTCTGGTCTTTGCAAATTCCTTCAGTGACTGTTCTGAGAAGGACTTTATTTCTCCCTCATAGATGAAACTTAATTTTGCCGGATAAAGAATTCTAGGCTGGGCTTTGTTCTGTTTTAGAAGGTTAAGGACAGGCACTCAATCCCTCCTGGCTTGTAAGGTTTCAGATGAGAAGTCAGCTGTTAGTCTGATAGGCTTACCTTTATAGGTCATTTGCTGCTTTCGTCTCGCTGCACGGAGAATTGTTTCTTTCACATTTACTTTGGTCAGCCTAAAAACCACGTGGCGAGGTGATTGCCTTTTCACATTGAGTCTCCCAGGAGTTCTGTATGCTTCTTGTATTTGGATATCAAGATTTCTGGCCAGGCCTGGCATATTTTCCTCCAGTATTCTGTGAAATAAGTTTTCCAGCCCTTGAGAATGTTCCTCTTCCCCTTCCGGAATCCCAATCAATCTGATATTTGTTTCTTTAACATAATCCCACACTTCCTGTAGACTTTGGTCTTGTTTCTTGTTTCTGTGTTCCCTTTCTTCCTCTGATTTGTTTAGAGCATAGGCATAATCTTCAATTTCTGAGATTCTTTCTTCTGCATGGTTCATCCTATTCTTTAGGCTTTCCACTGAATTATGGAGATCCTTGATTGTTTCCTTCATTGCCAGAATTTCTGTTTGGTTTTTCTTGATAGTCTCAATTTCTTTGGAGAATCTTTCATTCATTTCTTGTATTGTTCTTGTGTTTTCTCTATGTTGTGGTTCTATTTTCTCTTCAATTCTGTTCAGTTTTGTAGCAATCCATATTCGGAAATCTTCCTCTGTCAGTTTACTCATATTATGTAAGTTGGTGTCAGATGATGGAGAATGAGTATTTTGCTTTGGAGGTGACTTTTCTCTCTGGTCCTTTATGTTTCCTGTAAACTTTTGCTGGTTCTTTCTCATCTGGATGCTTTTTTGAGGATCGGAGATGCAGGGAATGGATTATGAGCTAAAATCAGCTGTGCTTGAGCTGCCAGCAACCACTGAGAATTTCCACTGAAGTGTTAAGACTGTCCCTTTTCATTTGTCACCAGTGGAGCTTTAGTCGCTGCAGACCCCTGGGGAGGATCCACTGAGGATGGCGCTAACCCCCTCTTACGCCCCTTCCCGGGCAGAGCTCAAGCAGCTGGGGGCCGCAGACAAGTTCCGCTGAGGAGTGAAAACTTTCTGTGCCCCATTGGTGGGTCTTGGGCCACTGGAGATCCTTGGGGAGGGTCTGTGGAGGATGGCTCTCACCCCGCTTTCTCTCCCTTCACCGGGAGAGTTCAAGCGGCTGGGAACCGCGGATAAGATCTGCTGAGGGGTGAACACTATCTGCGTGTCCCCATGTCAGCGGGGCGTGGGACGCTGGAGACTTCTGGGGAGGGTCCACAGAGGATGGCTCTCACCCCACCTTGTGTCCCTTCACTAGGAGAGTTCAAGCGGCTGGGAACCGCAGACAAGTTTCGCTGAGGGGTGAACATTGTGCTTCCCCGCTGCGGCAGGGCATGGGATGCTGGAGATCCCTGGGGAGTGTCTGCAGAGTTTGGCTCTCACCCTCCTTCTGTCCCTTAACTGGGAGAGTTCAAGGGGCTGGTAACCGCGGACAAGTTCCACCGAGGGGCAAAAATTATCAGGGCGTCCCCGGCAGCAGGCGGCTTGGGCCACTGGAGACTCTGGGGGGGTGGTCCACAGAGGATGGCTCTCACTCCACTTCTGTTCCTTCACCGGCAAAGCTCAAGGGGCTGGGAACAGTGGACAAGTTCCGCCGAGGGGAGAAAACTATCTGCGCGTCCTTGGTGGCGGCGGGGCTTGGGCCACTGGAGACCCTGGAAGGGTCCTGGACGATGGCTCTCACTCCCCTCTTCCACTCCCTCCCTTACAGGGCTTGGGCCGCCGCCCGAGTCCACCGGGCAACTCAGTCAAATGAGCAATCTGTTTCACTTTTCTGTCCCTTCACAAGCGAGGCACAAGCCACTGGTGTTTATAGATCTCCCAGCAAAGGTGACCTTACACCATGCCCTGGAGATTTCAAATTACTTTCCACTCCTGCCTCCTCTCCAACCTGCGTGCCCGTCCATGTTACCTCTTCACGCTGTCTTCAGGCACTTTCCTGCTTGCGTGGGCATGGAGGTAGGTGAAGGAGAAGTCATCCCCCTGTGGGAAGGATCACACAGCCGTTTGGCTGGCCGCTGAGCATGGCCACCTTACTCTCCAATCTCCGCAGTACCACTAAGATTCTCGGAACTTCACAGTAAATCCACTGAGTCACTTTATTCCTTTTCCTGGGACTGCTGCCCCTCGAAGCTTGACTGCAATTCCGTGAAGCTGATTCTGTGGGAGAACTACCCACACAAGTGATTTAGGCCGCCTTCTTCACCTTCCACTCCAAGAACAGAGAGCAAGGAGGTCATCCTTAGTCCGCCATTTCTAACAATCGGTTTGATTTTTTTGAGTTGCGTTGGGCCCTCCCCGTCTGAGTCAATTGCTAGAGCTCAGTCTTCCACTTTTTTGTACTTTCTTTATCAACCACTGGGGGGAGCTCTTCCGCCACACTTGGAAAGTTCCCCTGATGGGGGTAGTTTCAGCGGTTTTTCCTTAGATTTTGGGGAGAGTGGGTTTTCTTGTCTCGCCCCATCTCCAGGGGTGGAGCCTACCACTTTCGGCAAGAGAGATGCGAGCTGAGGGGAGGAGGTATCTCCCCAGTCTGCCCTGCACCCCAGCGCCTCAGTGACTGTAACTCCCCTGGGCTGTTAGACTTCTCAGTATTTCGTTGATGGAGACAGGTTTGGCGAGCCAATCGCAGATTGTGTAGGGGCAGGATTTGTCAGGAGAGACTCTAGGCTGGGCGGGGGAGGGGGACTTGCCCGCTGATGGCTGGGCCGCGGACCCCCTCAGTGGCAACCGCTAGCCCACTCGCAGGGCACCAGTACTGGGGGCGACTGATTAGGGTGCAGTTGGTGCCGGGTTGGGAGCCTGGATCAATAGGACATCCCCTAGCTTCCTCTATGCCGCCTGCCTGACCGCCTGACTCAGCCAGAGCCCTCGCTTTTACTGACCTGCCCTGTGCGGTTTTATTTACCCGGGGCAGTTCCAGCTTAGAGCCCCCACTTAGTCTCACTGGTTACCAGAGGCAAGACCTATAACCGCCTTCCCAGTCTGCACTGTTCAGTTTCCTACCATCTTGGAGCCATCCTCGCACAGGGTTCAGGGGAGACCACGGCGTTTCACCATCAACCACACCCTCCATCACCCTCTTCTTCTGCCTCGATTTTGCACCAATTTCAGACAGGTCTCTGGCAGGGTGGGTATGGAGGTCAATGGGGAAGCAAGGAGTTCTCCTGTGGGTATGATCCCACTTCACCACCTGACCCGGCGGGGCGGTGTCCTCCCACTCGCCCTATTGTTTGCTTTGCACTCTCCAGAGAAGGTGACCTTATCTCCCGATCACTTTATTTTTCCCTTTTTGAGATAGTCCTGCGCTGCACCTCTGCGGATTCTTGATGCTGTCCTTGTAGTGGGGAGATCCACTCGCATGTAGGAGACCAAGATCTGTGTCTCCTTCTCTGGGAGCAGGAGTCTGGAGGCTTACCTCTATTCCACCATTTTTTCCCCTCTCACCATTGTTTCTTAAAGCTGAGTAGTACTACATGGTATACACATACCACATTTTATTAATCCACTCATGTCAGGCCCAGAATTCTTGCCTATGTTCTCAGCTTCTGTCTCTGATTTGGGGGAAAGGAATATGGCCGAAGGAAAAAGTGGTACTGGAATACATGTAACTATCTCAATGCTTCTTTTCCCCTCTTGGCTCCACTTCTTCCTGTGGCATCTCGTCTCCCATCCCTTTACACTCTCTGCACTTGCCATTCCTCTCTCTCTCTCAGTTCCCCAAGCTCTAGGATCCCATCATCCAGCAGCAGAAGAGCCCCTCTCCTTCCACATGCTCCAGATCTCTTCCTTTGCCAACCCCATCTGGGCACACACCCAGGGCCCAGACTATCTAGGCTAGCTACACACTCACTCCTGGGATGGCACTGTGGGCACCATCTTCTTTCTGTGGCCATGGTCCCAGGGAGACTGCAGCAAGGATGAGCCAAAGAACTTACAGGTGCTGCACCAGTTGTACTTTGCCAGGGAAGAGTAGTAGGCCTTTGCCAGTCAATTTAGTTTCAATGTGACTTCATTTTTCTGAGCTTATAATTTGCCTGGAGCAAATTTACTACCATCTTCTAAATGGGACGATAGTGTATAAGCTCTGAACATCATCTAATCTTCCTGACCTTGTTCCCTGTCTCCCTTTGTCTCCCACTCCCTCGTCTTCTATACCCATCACTCCTCCTCCCAATATACAGTACAAGGGTTCAATGTACATATCACCACATGCCATCGAATATACCCTCAAGTTCTGGCTCCCTGGAGTGTTTTTCTCTTCTTGATTTTTTGCCTGTCAGTCCTGGCCTCAGACTTAGTCTTTCCCACCCAGCTTTCTGGCCTGTTTTCTCTTTAGCCAGAATGTTCATGAGGCCTGTCCTATAGCTACCACTCTCATATGAATTCTTCCAGACTAGCCTTCCCATCTATCCCTTCTCCAATAATTATTTCAAAGTACCTTTATTATCTTCAGTTTTTTCTTCTCACACATTTACTTGCCCTTTTCCATCAAAATTCTAGTCTTCCATATGATTTTCCAGCAAATTTTCCTTCCCTTAAATATCATTACTCTCTAAATTGTTTCTTTTGTTTCCTGTCATTATTTCCATATTGATTCTCTATTCCCTCTGTACCCTCAGACCGTTTCGAACTCCAGGTATCAGCTGGCTATAAAATGCATGCTGGGAAGGCCTCAGAAATCTTCGTAAATGGGGCGTATCAATGTTCAAATTTCCTCAGTTTCCAAGGAAGTTCCTGGGTGCCATCTCCAGCAGCAGGGAGTCAGGCCTATAATGTCTTCAAGGTGCTTAATCACTACTGACATATTAGAGAAGTAGTGCAGAACCTGTTTAGTCACAACTGCCCTCGATTTCTGGCAGGGCTCCTTGTAGCAGGAAAGTCAGAACTGGAAAGGCAAGGTGAGCCCAACTCTCTCTCCTGTCCTAGTCGTGGTGCTTGAATTTTTGTATTTGAATTTGCTCGTTCTCAGAATCATTTTGAAACACATGAGAGGCTATAGGGTTAGATGTGTGGGTTTAGGATTGTTTCTTACACAAGAGAAAGAAGGTATTGCTCAAACCTCTAAAGCACCGGAGTACCTGAGCTCTAGCCTGGGGTTTCCATTAAATTCCATTTCTCCCATCTTTTCTTGTCCAGTGAAGACAGAGGCTGGTTGTCCAGAGGTCCTATTCCCAGTGCTGGCCGAGTGCTGCTGGTGTGCCACGTCTCAGGATTCTACCCAAAGCCCATGTGGGTGAGGTGGATGCGGGGAGAGCAGGAGCAGGTGGGCACCTGGCACATTGACCTCCTGCCCAATGCTGACGGGACATGGTATCTCTGAGCAACCCTGGATGTGGCAGCTGAGGAGGCGGCTGGCCTGTCTTGTGGTGAAGCACAGCAGTTTCCAGGGCCAGGACATCATCCTCCACTGGGGTGAGTAAGGGTTGGGATCCAGTTGGGAAGTCATGGAAAACAGTCCTATGGCTTGTGAGGAGCAGGGGAAGTGGGTAGGATGCCCGGCACAAGAATGGTAAAATTGGGACTTAGCCATTTCTGACCTGGTCCAGGCAGATTTTCTTCTGGAGCGTCCAGCACAGTGGGAATGTATGTTGCAGGCCTCCTTCTTGTTAGCTCTTCTTTCACCGCCTCAGCCACTCCCCAAGCGCACCTGGACTTTTTTTTTTTGAGACAGAGTCTCACTTTATTGCCCAGGCTAGAGTGAGTGCTGTGGTGTCAGCCTAGCTCACAGCAACCTCAAACTCCTGGGCTCAAGTAATCCTGCTGCCTCAGCCTCCCAAGTAGCTGGGACTACAGGCATGTGCCACCATGCCCGGCTAATTTTTTTCTATATATATTAGTTGGCCAATTAATTTCTTTCTATTTATAGTAGAGATGGGGTCTCGCTCTTGCTCAGGCTGGTCTCGAACTCCTGAGCTCAAAGGATCCGCCCACCTCGGCCTCCCAGAGAGCTAGGATTACAGGCTTGAGCCACCGCGCCCGGCCTAGCACCTGGACTTTTAACCAACAGCTAATTCCCGTGGTCGATTCACTGTGCCAGTGGCAATATTCAAAAAACTGTTCTGGGATCGAACCATCCCCAAAGCCAGACAGGCCACCTCCAGCCCAGGCAACTGGAAACCTCCAGGCTGGGGAGAAGGCGCTCACAGAAGGCCTGCCAAGCCAGCCCTGGGCCCTAAGCGAGGCCTGGAAAGGGCGGCAGGGAGGCACTGAAGCCGGCCTGGCAGTCGAGGCCTGGCCGGGGCTTCTACTTGCATCCCTGGGGTCTAGAGCTGCTAGGAAGGGAAACAACGAAAGGACAGCGCCACGCAGCTCACCCAAGGCTCAAAGCACTAGGTGCCACGGAAAGACACCAGCGCCGCTTCCGCCAGCCGCTGGGACCCTCACACCCGCAAGGGGCCGCTGCTCACTGCGTGACGCCGTCGCACCTCAGTGACGCAAGCCCGGCCCTGCCGCGTTGCCTGGAGACGGTGCAGGAAAGTTCCTGTCTAGAACCCCTCCCGACCCGGGCTTTGCCATTCCTGTGGGCGTTTGATCCCCGATGGCCATTTGAGAGCAGAGAGGTGGCGGCGAAGGCCAAGGAGTGAGCTGTGGCCAAGTGGCTGCGGGAGAGATGTCGCCTGGCAGCTCTTAGAGTGGGGGCTCCATCACTGGAGCACAAAGTCCAGCGCCCGGCTGGGGACAGATGCCACACTGTGAGCCCTGTGTGGCAAGGGTTGGTTTCCAAGCCACCGCTCACCAGGCCTCCAGCCTCCCACTGATCATAGCTACACTCATAAAATGAAGGCGATTGTGCTCACCTAGCTGGGTTGTTAAGCATAAAAAAGAATGTATTGAAAGTAACTAGCAGTCAGTGTTAATAAATGATAGTTATTATTATTATTATTATTATTTTTTTGAGACAGAGTCTCGCTTTGTTGCCCAGGCTAGAGTGAGTGCCGTGGCGTCAGCCTAGCTCACAGCAACCTCAATCTCCTGGGCTATAGCAATCCTGCTGCCTCAGCCTCCCGAGTAGCTGGGACTACAGGCATGCGCCACCATGCCCGGCTAATTTTTTTTTTTTTTATATATATATTAGTTGGCCAATTAATTTCTTTCTATTTTTATAGTAGAGACGGGGTCTCGCTCAGGCTGGTTTTGAACTCCTGACCTTGAGCAATCCGCCTGCCTCGGCCTCCCAGAGTGCTAGGATTACAGGTGTGAGCCACCACGCCCGGCCTAATGATAGTTATTATTAAAAAAATGGTAAAATTAGGAGAAATAAAGAAGGGCATAGAATGACAGCAGTTAAATTTGAAGGTAAAGGCAGTAGGGGATTAGAGGTACTAAAGAGGAAACAAAGGATGAACTGGTGATTTGATGGAAGAGGGTTGGGGAGGAATTAAAATGAAGCTCTAGAAAGTACAGATGAGGACTCTAGGAGGCCCCACCCTTGTGAAATGAGAAGGCTTAGCTGTGGTGGGACAGAGTATGTTATGGGTTGACGTTTGTATTTTGTCACCAACCAGGTGGATACTCCATCCTCCTGATATTGATCTGTTTGAGGGCTGTAGTTACCCTGGTCATGTTGGTTGTAGTTGGCTCATGGTTTAAAAAACAACAGTAAGGCTTTTGTGTTCTTTGTTCCTTCAGCCTCTAATCAACTCTTTCTTCTATTTTCTATCTTCCTTTTTCCTTCTCCTTTTCTCTCTGATTTCCCTTCTTGAGATTAAGATCATCTTCTTTTCCCAAAGCTCATATTGGAAATTCTATCCATGTTTTCAGTGCTTCACTGTTGACCCTTCGAACTATGATTGGGATGCCTCATTATCATGAAAGCTTCCCAGGATTACCCAATTGAAAGCTTCTCTGCACTCCCCCAAATTGAACCGTTCTTCATAAATACACTCATTCTTCCTAGTCAGAAAAGTAGCTATTTAGGTTTTTGCTCTTATCTCTTCATTGAGTTGTTTGAAAGTAGGATATAAGTGTTTGTGTTCATGAACAAAAGCCTTGTCTGAATTCAGGGCCAGCTTTATAAGCATGTGACCTGTGCAGGCACCCAGGATCTCATGCTCTGAAGGGATGTGAGGTTCAATGCACCGGTGCTGTCACTTTGAAATCCTTAATAATTTTCAAAAAAGGGACACTGCATTTTTATTTTGCACAAATTATGTAACTTGTTTTGCCTGAGGGGAATGTTTCTCAACAAATGCTGACAGACAAATTCAGTATCAGATCAAGTTATATTGTCTTATTCTATTCCCTCTTTGACATCCCTTCATCATTTCATTATGCTCTTATTAAAACCTTTCCTCTTTCCTTTTTTCTCTAACCAAGGGGGTAGGAGACAGGTGAGTGCCTGAGACTTCACAATGACTGGGGCGTTAATTGCCCTTCAGGGAAATGTAGAGACAATAATAACATATGAGATGTCACTTGTCCACCTTGCAACGAGTTTGACTGGCATTCCTAATTTCCGGAGATTGTGTATGTCTTTGTGGATGTGTATATTCAAGGGAGAAATTCATATTCTGAGAAAGATGAGGACGTGGGGTTTGAGGACCATGGTAATGTTCACAGCCAGGGCTAAGACAATGAAGGAAAAGAGTGATTAGATGCCAGTTAAGCCATGTGTTTGCTTCCTTTCTTTATTTTCATTTACTATTAGTGTTATCATTATTATTTTGGTTTGTTGTTTCTTTAGTTCTATAAATGTGCATTCTTAAATTATCTAATTAATTGAGATGCATTTGATTGAACCTATTGGAAAGCATAAAGCTGTTTGGGTGCAGAGTTCACATAGATGTTCAGTCAACCTTATCCTTTGGATGGGATAATTGTACAGATTATGTAGAATTTTTAGTGGAACTTTATAACTCTAAGCTGGGCATTTCCAGAGAAGATTCCATAATCACATATCCAGGCTGCACTATTACCTGTTGTCAGGCATTGAGGCCAGCCTTCCCACTGTTGAGAGTCCACCACCTTCCATAGAATGTATTCAGATAGCCTATCTAGAGGCAGCCACTGGAGTCCAGAGAGGAAGGTGGAATTTTAAGGGATTGTTTGGAGTAATAAATGATGAATGGCAGGGTTTCATCACATGGTGTAAGTCCACAGCATATGACCTTTATCAAAATGAAGAGGCTGAAGTAGGGACCGTTCAGTTTCTGGTATAAGATGTATAGTAAAAATATATTTCTGATGTTTACCATTTGAATATATTTTGCCCCATGAATGTTGGTTTTTGTTCACAATAATTCTTGAGCCCTTGATATGGCTACACTGAATTCTCTGTCACTGTGTCCAATCTTTCTGCCATTGCATATTATGCTCTGTGATGCTAGATTTCTTTCTGTCCCTCACTTATGTTGAGGTTATTCTCAGCTCAAGCGTCACCTCCTTAGACAGATCTTTACTGATCTTTCTAAGTAGCACATTTCACCTCAGTCAAATTTTATTCCAATATTCCTTGATTTTCTTGAATATGTAATTTATTTGAAATTACCTTATTTATTTTTTATATATTTATTGCCTTTATCATCTAAAATATAAACACTGTAATATCATTGATTTTATCTATTCTGACGACATTTATATCCCAGTGCCTACATGATAGCCTACAGTTTTTCTCTCTGTTTTTTCTCTACAGTTTTTCTCTATTCCTGATCCAATATATCTTTGACTACTCTTAAGCCCATATGAAACCTTCTTGCTCCACTTCCTGATAAGATACTCGATTTTCATATCATTGCTCTTGTTTTTTAATCCGAATTCTTTTTCTCATTTCTCTTTTCCCTCAGATCCCTTTGTAACACTGACAAAATTTGGCTGTTAGCTGCACTCTAGAGAGAGTCAAAACATTTTCATCCAGACAGCTTTTGAGGGATCAGTTTCTGAGTTTCCAAAACACATCATGGGTGCCTTCTCCAGAGGGTGGCAGTAGGGACCAGATGTCTGTGATCTACTCAATCACTATGAAGGCATCAAGGAAACAGTGTATAGGCTTGTAAGAAACACATATCCATGGTTTCTCCTGGGTCTCTTGGACGCGGAGAAGGTGAACCTCCACAGGAAAGGTCAGTTTAACCCCTTCTTCTAAGATTTTGCTATTCATATACATCTCTTCCCCTCACCTCTTTCAAAGATAAGAGAAGAAAAAGGACCAGGAGAGGGGTTACTGGGTGATGGTTTCCTAGAGGAGGGAAAAAGATAACCGCATATGAATGTGGATATTTGTGCCTCTAAGCTGTGTCTAAGTGTCCTCGTCTGAACACCTTTGTTTTCTCTGCACTGAGGCCAGAGTCCTGGCTGTCCAGTCATCCCACCTTTGGATCTGGCCATCTATTGCTGCTTTGTCATGTCTCTGGTTTCTAACCGAAGCCTGTTTGGGGGTCATGGATGTGAAGTGAGCAGGAGCAACTGGGCACTAAACGAGATGATAGTTTTCCTATTGCTGATGGCTCATGGTATTTTGAGGTGACTCTGGATGTGGCAGCTGAGGAGGCAGCTGTCCTGTCTTGTCAAGTGAGCTACAGCAGCCCCGGAGGCCAGGACATCATCCTCTACTGGGGTGAGACTGGGTGTGGGAAGTGTGAGTAGGGGTCCTTGAGATGAGAAAAGTTGGATGATATCAGATCTAAGTGAGGGATGTCAGGAAGGAATGGGTATAGGTAATTCAAGGAATGGAGGAGTGGGACCTGAGAGACACATAGACACAAAAGATTTGGGGTGGCAAGACATGGAATCCTTTCCTGAGTTGGGATGTGAATAGAGTGACTGAAATAGGATGATTTATATGACTTGTATCCAGTGCACAAGGCTAATAGGGAGATCAGTAGATAGAGTAGAATCAACAGTGGGTTTAAAGTGACATCCCTGTATGTCTCAATATCTGCAGGACACCACCTTCCCATGAACTTGACACCTTAGCAGTGACAGTGCCCCTGATGCTTCTGGTAGGGCTTGTGTTGTGGTTTAAGAGCTTCTGTGAGTTCATTGCATTTACTCTTTTCTTTTGACTTTCTTTTTTTCTTTTGTTCCAGATTTAAAAAATACAATTCTGGTATTTTAAAGAGACATACCTCAAAACATAAGGTCATAAAACTTTGAACAAAAAGAGTGGAAAAATATATCAAAATAAACCTAGTATGTTTATCTTAATATTAGATGAAATGAATTTTGACACAGAAGAAATAGGTATGAATTTTTTCATTTTTACTTCAGAATTTTATGGGGATATATATGTTTTGGTTGCATCATTTGGTTTTGTATAGTTTGAGTCGATGTCTTAAGTGTGCCCTTCAACCAGGTAGTGTGCATTGTACC